>LR140579.1:0-16043 GCA_900659605.1 Tisbe holothuriae | reverse complement strand
GGAAAGTTGGAAAAGTTGTTTCTCGTCATGGCCTCTAAACCTTGGTCGTCTAATTGAACATCCACGCACACATAATAGCTACGGGCATGAAAGAAAGAAAGAAAGAGAGAGAGAGAGAGAGAGATGTAGAAAAGTGAAAGCCATACGTAATGGTCTTACGCGGAGGAGAAAAAGAAGAAATTCCGTAATAATATACGATATGCAGCATTGAGAATTCCTTTTGCCGACAGCCTTGCTTTTATACCACAGAAGCAGCTGGTTTATTATTGTTATTAGGATTATTGTTGTGTTGTGTGAATGTGGGGAATAAAAAGGCCACACTGGATGCAAGATTAAATTGCCTCCTACAATTTGCAGTGCTTTAATGCCCTGACCAGACGATAAAATATAAACATGAGCAAATGTACTAAATATTAAGTGCATGGTGGGGTTATGTCATTATTGTTCAGTCAGTTTTATTTAAATTGTATAGTGTGGCAACTCACTTAAAGTAAGAGCAGGCTCGGGTGACATTTCTTATGCCACAGATCGGTTTGCCATTAGTTGCATTTTAGTTAGAGTTTGTCAGAAGCCAGATTGTTTTTCATAATGCAATGTATGGAGTTTCTGATTTAAAAATGTCGCGTTACTGCTGCTACATGCATAATATATTATTGCATTATATGTGTAAAACACAAGTTTTTATATTTTAAACAAGTAGGTCAGCCCCTGTCAAATATATAATATGTATGTCTCGCCCATTTGCAAACTTAACAGACACACTTAAATCTATTTTAAGCATCCTGAGAGCCATTTACGTTGTGTGTTACCGAGACTACATGAAATAAAACACATGTTTGAAAGGAAACCCCAGATTAATCGTTAACAGGAAGCTGAGACAAAATATAATCCTTCTCAGTTTAAAGAGAGCGTTTATGATGTGATTTAGGGTGATTTAAGACAGGAAAATGTACTCACTTTATGCGCATTTAGATTATATGACCTTTTAATTTTCCCCATTGCACTACTAATAATATTAATCGGCTTTTTCCTGAATGCCTTTTTTATACCGTTCGCTATACAATGACAACTTTTGAAACAATGGCCTTTTTCGCCCCCGCCGCGACAGAAGAGACACCTTTATAATTCATTTTCTTAGCCGCACAGTGATTATCTATGGGGAATAAATATATATTACAGCATACATTACTATTTAAGGCCAATCCGGTTCTTTTAGACAACTGTGGTATCTTTTAGCAGCCATAAAAAGCTTGCAGCTGAGCTTGTACTGATCACTTAGGAGATAGAGAAAGACGAACAATAGGAGGCTACAAAAATCGCTTTTGAGACCTTTTTTAAAAAGCAACCGTCGTAGTTATAATATATATAAGACAACAATAAATTTACCGCCTTTGGGTAAGAATTATGAAACATGCTCTTCTTCTCTTTCCCTGCTTTTTATGCTGTTGCCCTTTCAGACAGGGTTTTATGAGAAATGACAGCAGTTTCATATCTAACTTGGTGTGCTCAGAGGAGGAACAAAATGACAAAATGCTGCTCTAGAATAATATACATTAATAGTGTGCGTCGCTTGGGCTTAGGCGACATAAACTACTAGAGTAGTAAATACAACGGCGTATATATATTCAACGAAGAAATATGATCTTGGAAGAGCCACTTTTCCAAATGTATATCAATGCACTTTAAACCCCAAATCAGGGTTGCCATTCCCTTACCTGAGGTTATCACGTGCTCCTCAGCCTCAGTGCCGCCCACCGGCAGCGTCATCATTCGCTTAAACCCGCGCCTGGACGACGCACCGGCAGCACCTGAGCTAGTTGCCGGCCCCGACTCCGGTATCGGCGGGATCTGCACCGTGGCGAACGTCTCCACAGGCTCTCCCTCCAGTATCCGCTCCCACTGGCTCATGAGCGTGCTCGTGCGGAGGACCTCTTCCAGTGCGCGCGATACCATCCCAGATGGCGCGGCTGAGGACACCGCGGACGCATTGCTAGATGTGCTCTCCTGGGAGTCTGTGCGAGAATTGAGGCTGAGACCGAGATCCATGCTCTCTGCGGACGACGCAGGCGCTGAGCTCGTGTTCTTCCGCTGGAAGAATTTCCGCCTCCGCTCAGCGGTCATGCGACTGTTGGGCGGCTGCGGGACGGGAGGGTGTGGCGGCGGTATAGGTGGCATGGACGCATCTTGCTGCGCTTGCCGATCGAGGCTAGACGACCGCGCATAGAACCATGACTTGGTCTCATCCATACTCCACTGCTTAACCATCCCGGCGCGCCTTCGCTGCGCAACCGTCAGCACACGGGGCACCCTACACGTGGAGTATCCGAGACTCTGCTCGAGCCGGTCCATCAGCTCCTCGCGCTCGTTCTCCCCCGGCACCACACTCACCACGCGCAGGTTGTTGCCCGGCGTGGACGCGCGGCTACTGCCGCCGCCGCTGCCCGGGCCAGGCGACACCGCGGCCTGCATCACGTCCGGTGACTGCGCATGATGACTCACGGCGGCGGCGGCGGCGTGCTTAGCCCGCGGCTTCACTGGCGGCGGAATGATGACGGCGTCGTGCTCGTCTTCATGACACTGCCGCAGCTCACAACACTGCTGCTGGTGATGATCACAAAAGTGTTTCCTTGACGTTTTCTCGGTTCCAACTGCCGGTAGAGTCGTCGAGGCCGCATCTGCAGCGCGCACGTTCTCCTTCTCCTCATCAAGAAGCTCTTCAGCGGCTGTCCGTCTGCGCTTTGTACTAGCGCGCGCCTGCCTTTGCCCAAGGTCTCCTCTGGCCTTCGTGTCCTTCTCACGATGAGTGTCTTCAGCTCTCGTATCAGATGACAAAGAATGAGCTGAGCCAGCTTCGAGCCCATTAGCATCCTGATCATGAGAATCCTTGACGGTGTCAATTAGGATGCCATCATGAGGAGGCGGTTTGTCCGGTAGGAGAAGGGAGTCGGCGTCCTCTTGGAAGCCGTTCGGTTTCAGAGCCTGGAATGAACGTTAAACAGTCAATGAATGTCTAAGTGAATGCTTCAGATGTTTAAGAGTGACTTTGTGTCACAAGAAATACAGAGTAATATAAAATATTTGACGTCTTTCTCAACTTCTTGTAGAGACACGTTGCCGCAAGCTAGACGATGTAGGTGAAAGGCAGAGCTGCAGAGAGTAATAATAATAGCACAATATGATGTATAAGCTGCACAAAGTAGTCACGCCAAGACTGCAAAAAATATAATAAGGCGAAAATACACCAATGTGCTGAAATGTGGCTTCCAAGAAATAATCATAAAACTTCATGGAAGATTGCTTATTCATGCTTTGTACTACAAGAAGGCTTCTGGCCAGAAGGCCTAGGGGCGAAAGGTGTGAGAACCAATATTATAGATTTCCACACCCTTAAGCAGGGTTGCCGGTTTCGGGACTAGTAGAAATACAAACTATGAACACTACCTTTGAGAAACTCAGTTGAAACTCATGAACTTATTTTATACTAGCGTGGATATATAGGATCTATTTTGTTATGTGGCACCCTTGAAGTAAAAATACTCTAAACCGTCATATTTTGCATTGAGCTTGGCAACCCTGTTTGCCCTTCCCAAAATCATTTGTACTCTTTAATGTACCCAAGGAGAGCTTAGAAGCTTCTCTTTGTTTGTAACCCTGACCTGAAATGAGTTTATGATGACCATCCCACTCTGCGCCACCTCCTTCCTCCACTGCTTGATGGCATTGGCGGACGCAGTAGAGGCGGCCAGAGCATCAGCCTCGTCGAAGCCCAGCACTGAGTAGACAGAGTCATGCCGCTGGTCGACGGAGAGACCCATGGCGGACCAGAGGTCTTCAGGGGTGAAGCGGCGGAGTGGCGGGGGCTGGGAGGGGGTTGTAGGCTGTGGCTGAGTCGTGGGTGGGCTGCTTATGGCTGCAGCGTCTGAAGGGTGTAACCGGGGCTGCAAAAAATATAGTTCAATGCCGTCATTGATTTACATGGTCCAGGTGCGTTGCTATGCCAATAAAAGTTTACGGTATGGCGTACGTACGAGGTAAATATGTGCAAATACGAGTAGGAGGCGGATTAACTATGAGCCGGATTTCCTGGTAAAGGAACTGGAAACCACTTATGGTTGAGTTCAAAAACATGTTCTGAGCATTTGATATATTTACACACACAGGTAGTATGCATTAAGTAGACTTCATTCAGAGTACAAAAACTAGAGTAGTAAACAATTTAGAGCAACTGTAGTAAAAACGAATGTAAGTAGCAACTAATATTTTGTTTCCAAGGCATTTGTTATACTTCCTACGTCATTTAAACCATAACAGGAGGATACACCACTTATAACAGACTTGAAAGAGGACCCCCGTTTAGTTCTCCTCTCAAACGCGGTTTCTATGGAGATCATTGTCCTTCAAAGTCTCTTTTGAGCTAATTAATCGGCTCTGACACCTCGTACAGAATAATCATTCATGCCAAATAGAAAGTACTTCTAATGAGAGATAGTGTGTATACGTTATACTCTGCAAAAAGGAAGACAAATAGTATCCTTTTTGCTCTTTCATGAAGGGATGCCAGATTGCTCGCAATAATAAACAGATTGATGTAAATGGCAACCCTGAGACCTCCTGCGGAGTACAGAAGATTGCTTAATCCCCTCAAAAGTCATGAACGAGTGTCATTGAGACCTAAACTGAAAGCATTCAGAGGCATTTACTTGTCGTTGGAGTATTTTAAAAGGCTTCCTTGTACTCCAAAGTTTGTTTTCATCTCCTCCATTAAGATAGTCGTCGTCGCTTTTCTCAAGTAAAAACTTCTTGGAAGACTTAAAAATTTCCCACTTAAGATCACGCGCTCATTTCCGAAAAAAAAGTTTTTTACCCGGAATGCCGGTTGATGTTGTTGCCCTGTCTGCCCCGGCAGCCCTCCATGGGGCCCGCCCGTCTGCATGCGGTGCTGAGCGTTGAGGCTTGTGGACCTGTGCTTGTCCGTGAACTCATACTGGGGCTTTAGCCCTCCAGGGCCGTGTCCTAATCGGCCGCCCCCGGGTCCTCCAGGGCCACCTGAAGCGGACCCGCCACTTCCATCAGCACTGGAGTCCGAGAAGGACCTTTTGTTGAACTTGTCCCGGAGAAACCTGAAACATTGACATATAAAACTCAGATGCTAATGCATGATGTCCCAGCTACCTGGCCTTTGCCGAGAATCTAAGCGCCTTAAAGATCCCGGTTGAGTTTCCCCCCGGGCTGCTGGAGCGGGAGGACTGCGTGGACGAGGCCGACTCGGCCCCATTGACCGCGCCCAGGCCGCTGCACCGCAGCGGGGAGGAGCCCGTCGACGTCATGGCGGGAAAATTCAAATCTGAAACGGGGGAAAGTCTCTTTAAAACCTCAGTCAGAAATCAAAGTGAGACTCTCTTCAAGCGGAACGATTCCTCTTACTGGCATATTTTTTACTTCAGCAAATATTGTTTCTCCTCCTGCTTCTACTATGCCCACGATTAGTTTCCGTTTCACTGGGCTTGAAAAGACCGATATGTGGAGGAGGAGGAGAAAGAGGTGCCAGAAAAAGGCGGTCGGCTAGAGAAGAAGATGAAGGAAAGGTAGGTGGAACTGAAATGATGGAATGCATGTCTAAAATGTGTATAATACTCAAATGCTAACTGGATGGACTCCCAGATTTAAGTTTATCAGTTCTGTCAGTGCATTATATTACTATAATTTAACATTAAATGCTCTTAACAAAAGAAAAAAAATAATAGTTAAGCTAAACTATCCCTCAAACATTTATGAACCGTGATATCTTCTACTCTCCAAACTAATTCGATTAATGAGCCCGATCCGGAAATTAAGTCTTCTCCTTGAAAAGGTAAAAAAGATTTTTTTTACAAGTCCTGGCAAGATTTACGACCCACTTCCTTCTTCTTCAGCAGGAGAGAGTGAAGGAGCCCCATGGGAGGTACAGAAGAAGGAAAAGTGACAGCTAAGCGGGCTCAGGGGAATAAACTAAGGACATGATAGAAATAGCACATGGAGTGGATCTGCCATGGAACCCTTGTCTTCATATACTAACTTTAATGTTTTTGAGGTTCTATAGATTAGAATGAAAAGTATAGCTGTATAATAGTGTTAACCTGCAAGTGGGGCATATTAGATTTGCTCCCAAGAACAAGGAAAACTGGGAGGTATTTGATCATTGGTGGTAGAGATTCAATTGATAGATATAGAAGGTCCCTCGTAATTTTAGTATGAAGGTTGCGAGATTTGTAGAGCCAAAGTTCCGATAAGGATGTTAAAAAGCTCTAAATATTTTACCGGCAATAAATTACTTTTTTGAGTTCCTTTTTATGATTAATTTGGCAATATCGGTGACCATAGTTTTATCCTAGTAAATTTGTAGCGCTTCCAATTATGCGATATTGGTTCAAATTAAGTAAGAACATTTTGCGAGCATACATTTTATATTTTGTGCACTTCGAATGAGGCGAGGCTAGTTTGTTTTAGACTTTATTTATGCACAAGGACATTAAGAAGTGTTGATTTTAATGCAATTGTTTATGCAACTGCTTTGCAATGTACTTCATATGTTTAACAGAAGATCTACTGGATATATTTCATTTGCTGATGTGCGCAGTTTAAAATCAAGATTTCGGCAACATATTTAGTTCGTCCTTTAAACCGGCAAAACAACATTTTTTGCGAGGCCTTGCGCGATTTTATACTGATGATAGACAGTCTCCCATATGTGATGAAGGATTTAACATGATAGGAAATGAGGACAAACTTTTACTGTAAAAAACGTATGACATACCCCTTTAAATTCGGCCAGAGTCCAATTTTGCGAGCTGTTAATATTGTCAGAAACTGTGTAACATACCCCCATTATTCCAGTTTAAACCAGAATTCAATATTTGCTAGCTGTTACTGTAAACGCTGCGTTTTTGGGAAAATGCCATTTTAAAAGTATAACAGATGCTTCTACCGCTATTTTTGTCTATTACATCCATAATTGAAATATTAAATGTAAACTATTTGTAATCATTACAAAGTTTAGGCAGCTTCATCGTACGAAAGCTAACAATTTTTTTTTCAAGGAAAAACTTCCAAAGTCATCGGATTATGGTGTACTTTGAATCATTCAAGCAAATATCCAAAGATGAATTCATTTGCTCTGCTTGAAGACAGTTTACGTACATATTAAAAACGAATACCATTGACCACCTATGCTCAGATTGGCCAAAAGTCCCAGCCTCCAAGAGAAAATAAACTGACATTCCAAAAACATGTCTCCGCAACGGACGGCTCAAGATGCGAAATTATCATCCGTCGGATCTACGAAAAAAAAATCAACAGAAAATCAAGTTTTATTGCCGTCTCTTAATCCTCGGTCAGTCACTCTCGAGTCGACCACGTGTAAACAACTCCAAACAACATGGTGACCCAGCTCCGCATCCCCGACCTGATCGCCAAGAAGCGCGACGGCGGCGCCTTCTCCGCGGCCGAGCTCCAGTTCTTCCTCCGGGAGCTGCTGAGCGGCGGCGTGAGCGAGGCGCAGCTGGGCGCGTGGCTGATGGCGGTGTACGTGCGCGGCATGACGGTGGAGGAGACGCGGGTGTTGACGCAGGGGATGACGCAGAGCGGGGATGTGATGACGTGGCCGGAGGAGTGGAAGGGGAAGGTCGTGGATAAGCATAGTACGGGTGGGGTCGGGGATAAGGTACGATAGCTTTTTAACCATACTTCGTACTATTAAAGTTATGTTTAGCGTACTATTCGTTCTCTCTTAACTATTCAAATAAGATGGATCAAGTTCAAGTAGGTTGATTGATCTTTTAGCAATAAAGCCTTGTACTTGTAAAATACATTTTATCCCTAAATAAAATCCTGGAGCAGTATTATGCAGCTTCAATTGAATCATTGAATATTCTTGATTTTTCCTCCTTTTAATACATTTTCCTCTAAACATTCGATGAGTACATTCCCGGTTGATCGCCCTGGAATGTCAGTAAATACACCCGTCCAATTGGACAGGACAGTTTTCCCATCTTTTAAACGACTTTCTTTCATACTCGAATTGACATCTCGTACAGGAAAGTGGTTGTAAAAGAGATGATAAAATTTAGGCCTTACGTAAGGAACCTTGAAAGGCATTGATACTGATTGTCGATAAGAGCTCCACGACGTCATCTTGTGTAAGCTACAGGAACGATGGCCGAGTATTAGCAAGGCTATAAACCTTCCTATAGAACCGTACTCGTATTACACATTGTATATTTTACCCAAGATCAAACGCCGCTTCAGAGTCATAAATATAAATTCGGCGGAGAAAGGAAAAGCGACGGAAAAAAGCTCGACCATTTTATATTTCCTAAAATGCACCCATGTCGGATGCAAAGTAAAAACGGGGCCCAATGCACAGTGGGTTTAATGGACAGCTCTATGATCAGGTTCCCATTTTTATGATAAACACAACATAAATATTTCCCATATCAGCCCAGTGTGCTCCGTGCAAAATGGAAATGAAGTAGAAGAAGGGACAAAAATGGAGACGACGTCAAGAAAGAGGCTCTTTAATAATGAAACAGTGGGCAGTAATAGATTTGCATACGAAAATAGGCTTTCTAATGGCTAGTTTGGGATATAAGACGACTCAATGACTGCAACAGTGGTTACAAATGTGTATAAATATAATTAATCTAAAAAATTCCATATTTGGCTTATAAACCAAGAATTGATTCATTGTGTCGTGGCCTAATTAGCTAATAACTAGTAGATTTTAATCCAAATATAATATCTTCAAATTTCTTTCTTCAGGTTTCCCTAATCCTTGCCCCCGCCCTTGCCGCCTGCGGTCTCAAGGTGCCGATGATCAGCGGCCGCGGCCTCGGCATCACCGGCGGCACCCTGGACAAGCTGGAGTCCATCCCCGGGTACAGGGTCACCCTCACCGTGGACGAGATCAGGGCTGCGCTGGAGACGGTTGGGTGCGTCATTGCCGGGCAGACTGGGAAGATTGCTCCGGCTGATAAGGTAAAATTGGACTAAACATAAATATATCGATGAAGGTCAAAACGATTTTATTATTTTGTATAAGTATTACCATTTTAAAAAATGTGTTACACGTACCAGATATTATTTCACTTTGCTGTGTATATTTGTCTGAGAATAATGACGCCTCTAAAATGCAGTTTTTTAAGCTTGACTGCACGCTAGATAGCTAACTAGCAAGTATGTTAGTACTGTATTTTCTGTTATTTGATGGAATTTATAAAATGAATTTGTACTTAAATTATGTCTAGTTTTCCTTGTTTTTTTTTTATATCAGCTAGTCAACATATTTTAGAGTTTAATTAGCCCCAATCATTCCCAGACAAAAGCATCCTGTTTAGGCCCTTTATAATTCAAGTGAACACCACTTTGCAACCGACAAATTTTATATGCATCAATTATGCTCTTTAATTTTTGACGGAAAGCCCTTCGAATTACGAGAAGTTTAGAGTCTCTGGCCCTCTCATTTTTATACAGCCCCTAAAGCCCTCGTTGTAAATTATGGCCGTGGCATTTTTGCTTCAGTACTGCTGCAGTACACGATGGCAGGGAGCAACGTTAAAATGTTCATTTTGTGTTCAGTTATTACTTAGCAAGCTCATCAACTACCTTTCATCACCTAATTTAGACTACAGTATTTTATGCAACCTTGGGGGGCTGATAAGTGATAACACATCCACGCCCGGGCTGAAATGTACTTTCCTTCCATGTCACAATAATTCTAGTCTATTTTCGGAGCGGGAGGAAGTGGGACATGGGCCGACAAGCTCCTTCTGTCCTTGAACGTTTTACGGTTTATTTCCATTTTTCCTCCATTCTCTGCAAATAAATTTAGCATTCTTGAAACATCATGCAGTAGTTTCTCCATTTAGATATCATCCCATTTCGGTGATATTTCATGCATCAGAAACGTCTCTCTTTGAACTTCTTCTAGAGAGAACCTTGAAGATGAGAGCGGCTCGTTATGCAATACAAAAAAGCGCCCCGCGGCTATTAGAGACCTTGCCGGTGGAATATAAATAGCCAGAGTAGAGATAGAAGGCTGTTAAGTGTTAACAACCTCTGTTTCAGCAGTATTATATATTATAGAGCAATGGCAATAAAGCTCGGTTTCGACCCATAATAATATCTTGTTTCCAATGGCTTTTTCCACTCGTTTTGCTCTTTTGTCCTGAGAATGAATCGCTACTGCAGTATCGAATAGGGTTGCCAGATTGGTCAAATATATACTATGTGGATATCATGTGCTCATGAGACTAATTACAGTCATAATAAAGATAATGGCAACCCTGATCATGGCTTAAAACCTCACACGCGTCCCTTTTTTGATGCAGCAAAAGCTGAGAGTGGAGGAAAAAAGGGCTCCGTCGGCAGGTTTTGAAATTGATCCCGAAAATAAAAACGGCGGGAAAAGAGAGCTGAGGCGCTTCTTTTGTTTCATTTCGGACTCTGAGATTGTTTATGCCGCAATGTTGGACTCAGATACCAAACAGTAACCCGGCACACATATCTGCAATCTGAGAGGAAGAAAAAGTTCAAGCATGAAAATGATTCTCCCAGGGTCAAAAATGTATTGCTTTCTAAAAGTTTTGATGCGGAACATTGGGAACAATTCCAAGTCTCTGAAGAGTTATTCGATATATTTGTTCATGAGTCTCGCCATGGAAACATATATCTCACTGTTCTTCATCATGTCATGTTACATGATGCACTCTTATAAAACAATATAAGACCATCTGGGAAGGTACAAAACAGAGCATGCCCTGCAGCTGTACACTCAACATTCTTTTGAAAGTTATTCACCCAGAGCACATTGCCTTTTTGGAGGCCCGTGGATGTTGATGCGCTTTTTTCATGTATGATCCTGCTCCATGTTCGTCACGTAGGGATCATCCTCTTGAAGAGGGAGAGAGAGAAAGAGGGGAGAGAGACGGAGAAAGAGAGAGTCTGAAGGAATGAGGTCCGTCTAGAAGAGATGGAAGCAGACTTGACTGCTACCATGAAGCAATGGACTAAACAATATAGTGTACTCTTTGCAGATATGGGGTTGAATATGATATGAGGCCCATTCATGTACGTACAGAAGCTCTTAAAGGGTTCCAGGAAAAATGAGAAAACAGCAAATACAGATGGTATAATAATGGGTTGCCTCACAACAAAACTGGTCTTTGGTTCATAAAAAGACTTTCTTTCCAAAGAATTGCTTTGTTTGCATTCTTACAATCGCATTATTATTACTACTCTCCTACACCAAGTACTATTATTATTAAGCTGGTTTTCCTCAAAAGTTGCTTAAAGCTCACAAAGAAGGTGCATAATACTATTCATCACAACATTCCAAATTGCATTCAGCACCTTTGTGCGCGTCAATATATTGCTTTAATTGACTGGACTATTATTATTGCAGTACGTGGAGGGTTATTACTTGGTATTAATAATATCTGTAAGTGACATAACCTAGTTTGACTCGTAGGCGCCGTCTGGCTTGTCAGATTGGCAGTAGCAGCATATTATCAAGATACTTTTCAGAGGCTGATATCCAGACACACAAATAGGATTCTTATTAGGCTAATACGCCGCCGTACGTATTAATCATAAAACTATTTTGTAAATGCCTTATACAGACGTAATCAGTTCTTGTCAATGACGTATGTTGATAGGAATTTACATTTGAAAAGCAGTCCTTGAACTAGTTCCAGTAGTGTTATTACATGTTTAGTACTTTGACTGTAATTTATGTAATTTTAACTCTTCTAATCACATTAGATTATCACTAATGACGTGTCTGTACTCTAGACAATAATATAAATTCCTATATTTTCTAATTTCCAGGTGATGTACGCCTGCCGCGACGTCACCGGCACCGTGGGCAGCCTCAACCTCATCACGGCCTCCATCATCTGCAAGAAGGCCGCCGAGGGCCTCGACGCCCTCGTCCTAGACGTTAAATTCGGATCCGGTTGCTACCAAGCAGACCAGGAGAGCGCGGACACACTAGCGCGGTCACTGCTGTCCGTCGGACGCGCGTGCGGCCTACGCACATGCGCCGTGCTCTCGGACATGTCGGAGCCACTCGGCCGGGCGGTGGGCAACGCGCTGGAGGTTGAGGAGTCCATTGCGTGCCTTGGTGGCCGCGGGCCCGCGGATCTGGAGGAGCTCGTGGTGCGGCAGGGTGGGCTGCTGCTGCAGGCTGTCGGGGAGGATCTGGTCAAGGCTGAGGCGCGGATCCGGCGTGCCATCCATGACGGGAGTGCGCTCAAAAAGGTTGGTTGTCTGTTAATTCTTCTTCAGCTGTCAGGCGATATGAGTCTGGTAATCTCTCTTCCTTGGCCTTGACGACGTTCATAATTGTTCTTTCAGTACAAAAAAGTCATTCCCTGCCATCCCATCTTTTTATGTTTTTCCCTTCTTCGCTGCGTGACGTCTTTGCTCGTTTAACGCCGCTCTAAACCATTATATATCGTGTGGTAGTATCATACAAGACTTAAGGAGGAACACTTGGATGCCGTAAATAGTCTCTCCTTGTGTGTACATGACACATTTGGAAATAAGAGAATCGTCAACAGGACAGAAATAGACGGATGAATCAGGGTACGACGATCATCTGTCTTAATTTCCATGGATGATCAGGACACATGGAGGGAATAGAAGCTGATTAAAAACTACTGTAGACAATAATACGGAAGATTAGTACTCTCGATCCAGTAATCGTTCCATTCTACTTTACATACCCTTGTCAGAATGGTTTTTGTCTCCAGGACGCAATATTATAATAAATTCTTTCAATACTAGAGTATATTCTCGTGTGCAACATAACTGACCAAAAGCCTTTTTATGCTGAAACAAGTCCATTAAAATTCAACCCATGCACCCTTCTGTATTTCACTTTTAAACCCCAACCTGTCACTGAAAGTCCTGAAATGGTCCGATGTTGCACAAATGATTTAGACGTTCAATGCCGGCCTGTTTTGATCCGTTCACTGCTGGACAGTTTTAGACTTTTGTGAAGGTTGCAGCATCACTTTTTGTGACGAATGTAAGAAAAAGGACGTTCCTTTAAAGCCCCATCTCGCTTTCTTTCTATTTAACCAGCAGGTTCCTTTTTCATTGTGTGATGACCATTTTCGGGGAAAAGTTTCCTACAATGCGACCATTAGGGTTGACAAGTTGAAAGTACGGTTATTGGACCCATTGGAACCATCATATATCAGTTGATCTCTCATAGTTCCGGTTCAGCGAGCCGTTTAAGCGTTTCCTTGAACAAGTAAAAGTCACGTTTCCAGCGTCCGGTTGTACTTTCTTTAATTATGTAAACTGATACCGCACACCCTTAATAGCATAATAATAATCCCTTTCCCGAGCCCTACAACCAAATATATTTTATCAGTTTCCCTTTGGCATCAAGGTGCAAGCTTTAATCCTATTCCAACGTCTTAAAGACGGGGATATTTCCTTTCTCTCTCTCTCTCTCTCTCTCTCTCTCTCTCTGTAGTAGACAACGGTACTCGAGGAAATTGAAAATAATCTTATCTTACTTTCTCAAACTTTTCTCCTGACGAGGTCAACTGACTCATTTCATGTTTGCCTTTTCCTTCTTCTTCTTCAAGCCCGTGGGCAATTGCTGGGAAAAATACTGAGAAGGGACCTTGTCTGTACATGTGTATATTCCACTTTTTTGAGCCACTAGAAGAGAGAAAAGGCCCCTGTGGGAATGGAAGGGAAAAGAGACTTCTTAATCCTCCTTGCCACTCTACTAGGGATGCCAGAATATATTTCAGCAATCATGTTTGAATATGGCATCCCTGAAAGGTTTCCTTCCGGCCGAATTTTCCACTCGCATACACACAACAACCCGAGTTTATTACAAGAAAATGCATTTTGTTACTGTTTTCTCTACTTTTTTTACCACCACGAAGTCCTCTTTTTGTTTCTTGCAGGTGAGAGTAGTGCATGATAGTTTTTTTACTTGAGCAAAACGCGTGCCATTGCATACAAGACCCAGATCATTATAAGAGACAGTCCCTTTATGAGGGGCTTAAAGTACAGTTAATAAATTTCGATGGAATTAGGTCAAATAACGCGCTCTCATTTTTTTCAGTTCGAGGAAATGCTCGTGATTCACGGTGTCAGCGCCGCAAACGCCAATGAGCTGTGCAATGGAGACGCCTGGAAGGTCATGAAGGCGTCCGCCGCTCGGGAGGACATCATCGCACCCAAATCCGGCCTAATCACAGGCATCGACGCCAGGGCAGTGGCGCAGGTCAGCCTGTGCCTTGGCGCTGGCCGGGCCAAGCCGACTGACCTGGTGGACCATGCTGTGGGCGTGCGGCTGACCCGTAAGGCGGGTGAGCGCGTGGCTGAGGGGGAGGTGTGGGCCAGCGTGTTCCACCAAGGGCAGGATGGGCTGGACAAAGAGCTGAGGGCGATGCTGGAGGGTGCGCTTATGGTGGATGAGGCTGCTCTGAATGGGCATGCCAATGGTAACGGGGAGTTGAATGGTCATGGTCATGGCAAGGCGAGTAAAGTCGTCAAGGTGTTCAGGAGTGATGATGATTTGTAGATTATATGCCATTTATATAAGGACCCATTTGTAATATAATATGAGAAAGATTCAAATAAAAGTAATGTACTGTATGTATTGTGTGGTCAGTTGCTATGCAAGTTGCCCTTTTTGAATATGTTTTATCTCGGCTGTATCTTAATTGCTATTCATGTGTTCCCATTTCCGGGAATTTTAGTTTTGCGTAATTCTTGCTCATGAAAATGTTATATATTTCCTCAGAGGCACAAATGTTAATGGCTAGGTAACTGAAAAACAAACTTTTGTTTATTTGTTCTCTCGTGTACAGCAATGAACAAAGTTTGCTAGTTTATCTTTCAGATTAGTTGGATATGCGCAAAGAATACTGGCACAGCCGTACATTATATCTCAAAAATTATGTACGTTCAAATTGAAACAGAAAGTCAATCCAAAGTACGAAGAAGCAACTAATACAACCAGCATCTTGGCCATAATTGATTCACTGTAATTTCAAGTGCATTCACCCCACGACCCAGCCAAACAATTTTGACAAATCCTCGACAATTAACTCATGAGATGCTCTGAATGATTTACATAATGAAAGGGAAATTATCTAGTCGGCATGAAGACTCAGTCAAGATGCATTCATTCGGCGACCATCATACCACGAGTTACTTTCTCTTTTCTGCCTCTCTCTCTCTCTCTCTCTCTCTCTCTCTCTCTCCTCGGACTATTAATGAGCCAGGCTAATGTTGCTTGGAATGCGTTTGATGACGCGTGAATGTAAAGTCGTAATTTAATTCCATTCTTAATCTGGCAGCCAGCCAGTTTTTCTTATCATTATGTACTTCCAAGGACTTTAAATTTAAGGAAGAGAACACCGAAAAAATCCTTGACATCTATTTCTTCTACGGTAGTTAAAAAATTAGAGAGTGATGAAGGGAAAGTTAGATTGATAATTGGGTCATACAGATGAGAAATTGCTTTATTCTATGATATGCACCATAAGAAAGTGCGATATCAGTTTCCTTCATTGTTGGAAGTGTACTGCATGTTTGCTTGTAGTAAATGACAATGACAGCCAATATACAAATACTCCAATTTCATGACCATCTTATAAACTGGGTCTTCTTGTCCCTGTCTTACCTTAAATTATTGTAGCCTTGGACACTAAGTCTTCACACACTCTACTTTAATCATATCTTAAACAAGAAGTCGCCATTCCAGAAGTCATAATCCACCGGCAAAACTCACTTCACATTAAACTTTTTCTCCAAAATGAGACCTTCCACTCGCAGTTTCTGACACATTTTCCTGACTCATTCCAGACTGCTTTTCTTCTTTTTCTTCATGATTATAACTAATGTCAAAATTCATACTTAAAAATTATACACCCAGTTACAATGTTGAGGTTGAAATCGGGTTTGCTACTCAATCGCGACTGAGCTCTTTGCGCACTCACAAACATCAAGAGCCGACAAAAGAGCCTCAA
>LR140578.1:0-16071 GCA_900659605.1 Tisbe holothuriae | reverse complement strand
GGCGCGCGCAGTGAAGGCGCCTGCATATTGGCGCCTAAATTTTGGCGCCTGTAATTTGGCGCCCTGCATTATGGCGCCTGTACTTTGGCGCCTGCATTATGGCGCCTGTTTAAAGACACAGATTAAGGGGAGCACACTACAAGGCACACCAATTATAATCCTCCATGTGTGTATGTTGTACAGGGTGAGAGGTATAAGTTCCAACCAAGTATTTAAGAAATTCTGAGCATAATAGTAACAGTTAGAGACATCTCTATTTTACAGAATAATTTTGTCTTCTATCTGACATAGTGCATATAATATATTGTGTATGTACTGTTCATACAAAATAAACTGGAATCCCTATTTTGCAGCCCTACTAGAGTGGTCTCTGCACGCAGCAGTTGCCAACAGAAAAATGCTGGAAAGGAAAAAGTAATAAAATCCCAAAATTAGTTTTTTGTCCAGATTATGATTGCTTAAATTGGCAAAAAAAACACTTATTGATGTCCTATTTTTGGTAAATAAAGAGCACTTTATTTCTACCCCAAAAATGGACTTTTTCCATTTTTAAGGGATACTGTACCTGCAGGGAATCTTTAAAAGTAAAATAATCTTATATCAATTTAAAAAAACATGAATTTTTGGGGTTTCAATGCATTGGGCATATGACAATTAGCTTTAAATATGGTTAATTTTTTAAGGCCGGTTATAAAAAGCTGTTTTCTCTTGTATGAAAAGTGTCCTTTTGATTGGCTGATTATATGAGAGAATATAGGAGAGATTAAAAAGCCACCACAATGTGTATATAAAATAACAAGATAGCTGCAGAAAGCCCATCAATGATGGAAGAGAGGTTTTGACACACAAAGAAGCCAATTTGAGTAATTAGGAAACCTGAACCATGTCTTTGTTCTTTTTTCTTCAGTGGTAAAAATATCGCATAACCCTATAATCAAACAATTCAGACTTTGGGCCCTGGTCAAGAGCGGACTTAAAATGAGTAGGCGCCAAAATGTGGGCGCCAATATGTGGGCGCCAATATGTGGGCGCCAATATGCCGGCGCCTTCACTGCGCGCGCCAATAAGCCTCTACACCGTTTTGTTACCTCTTGCTTCATTGGCCAAAATATATTTTACAAGACTGAACTGAGAAGGATGGGCATTCTGGTTGTAAATATTAAGTTGTACAGCAAATGGGAAGAAGCCCTGTGTTAAATTAGGATCTCCACTACTTCTAAATATGCTGCTGTGAAGATGGCTATTTCCAGCACATTTATTAGTAAAATCTCCCATTGACAGAATATTAAATTAAATATAATAAATTGTACTGTCGCCAAGCAGGATGTCCATTTCTATCTTACAAGGTGCTACCTAATCATCATCATCATTCGCGCTATTTTAATGTATTCCCCTTCGTCTGTTGCCGTGGAAATAAATCCTTTTCCTTCGCACTTTGTTATCCTCTCCAGCTCTCTGCGAGTCTCATTAGAAGAAGGCCAAGGCCAATTTGTTGGAGAAGAAGAAGACGAAAATAAATTTCTGTTTACCTAATCTAAAACTCCGGTTCCGTTATCATGTATAAGTAATAAAGTCTTCTCCTTCTTCTTCTTCTTCCGCTTTAATATAAAAGGAGGGCGTGGCCTTGCTTTGAACGCTTGTTGTTTTCCGGCAGATTGCGGGGGCGGCAAAGTCAACGTCATCATGATTAGGATTGACATACTCACTTTATACTTCTATGGACTGAAGCTCCAGATTGGCAAAGACCTTCTACTATACCAATAACTCTTTGACTGGCATTCCTTCTTTGAATTTTCTTTGATGTCGTGAATGAAATGGATTCGTCAAGAAGGAATGAGCGATGAATTGAGTACAAATTGAAGCATATAAATATGTCTTTTTAGCATGAAACGGTGACGTCTTATTCGGCTCAAGCTATTCCTTCTCCCCTGAGAGCGGGAGGTCGTTGTAACAGGCATAATCGCAATGAAAAGTTTTGTGAGTGTGCTTCACTACTTTGGCATAAAAAGGCTACAATAACCGTACCAGAGAATTGAGTTTATTTAACTTTTAAGCTTTCCCCTCCCGAGTATGAAGGGGAGAAATTTATTGGAGCACATCTCTATGTTAAACGCGCCTGCCAAAACCGTCAATGAATTTTTAATAGGCCCCTCAAAAGAGCAAGTTTGAAGAAGTTATCTCTTTTGCTACAGGGTGCTATGTTTCAAGTGAAATCATATCTAAGCCTTAAATTATCAGTGTAGTTATTTATTTGGTTAAATGGTAAATATCCAACATCACAGGATGATGATTTTTTACACCTCCAGATAAAATCTTAAAGAGACTGACCTTGTATCCATGACTGGCATAACTTTCTTATAACTCTCTTTCTTTCTCTTTTCAGTACGAGATGCTGACTGGCTCCCTGCCATTCCAAGGCGCGAACCGCAAAGAGACCATGACTCAGATCCAGAAGGCCAAGCTGAGCATGCCAGAGTACCTGAGCCCTGAGGGGCAGTCCCTGCTGAGGGCGCTATTCAAGAGGAACCCAATCAACAGGCTGGGATACGGTAAGTTGTTTACGAATATTAATTCCAAAGGCTGCCGCAAGAGGGCGCAAATGGCGTGTAAGGGATATTTTCCTCTGCCGCTGAAGAGATAGTAGACGGTTCATAGCATGCGACCTATTTGTGTTCATGTTCAGCTCCTTCCCTCCCATTATATTGTGACTTTTTCAAATGACAACGACAAAAAAGCCTCTATCTTTAGACGGATGGACTGAAATAACTCGCCTCAGGGATTGATACCAGCATAATATGCCTCTTGTTTATCTTCTTTGCTGTTTATTTTGATCCACATTCTCTTCTTCTCCTGGAAACAGACGAGTTCTATAATTCGAAATGACGGCCATTTTTATTTTTGAACCATTCGTTCTCTGCTGGCGGCCACAGACGTCATGCGGGCTTCAAATCTTGTCAAATATAGAACCTATTCCCCATTATTATTTGCTCCAATGAACCCTCCTTATTATAATACCATTTTTCTTTGCTGCTTTTATCATGGGCGGTTATGCTTGCGTCACAGGCGGATAGAAGAGAGAAAGGAAGAAGAAATACTTTCAGCTCGTATGACTTCTTCTCCTTCTTCTTGGTATTTTATGTGATGGCATCTTTCATTCTGTTGGCAGAGGAAGCCGATTTCATGCCGTGGTTCCTCTTTCTCGGTCCAGTCTTCTTCTTCTTCTTCTCACTTCATCCACTTACGAGTGCGGCTGTTGACGTCAGAGGAGGAAGGCAGAGAGATTCCGGTCGGGCGCCATAGAGGTGGGCGACACTGGAACGGACACCACATTGCATTTAAAAACGTATTATGCTGTTCGGTCATGTTAAATCCGACCTACATGATGATATCTTAAAGAGACTGCAACTTCAAACATATTATTATTGCTTTTATCGGTCTCTCTCTCTCTCTCTCTCTCTCTCTTCGCCTTCTCATATCTCTCTCCTGCTGTTATGCTCTCAAGGTGGAGAAGGGGGCCCTGAATCGGGCAGCTCGCATTGCGTGGGAGGAAGAGAAGAAGGAGGAGAAACAAGAGGGAGACGGAAACGAGAGAGGGAAATAAAAAATAGCACCAGTCGGGTTTTTGCTTTCAGCCATTTATTCGGGAAAACTAGGCAACATTTCACACTTCCAACAACATGAAGAAGCAGCCAAATGCGCCCCTAGAGACTTTGGTTATAAAAATGGCCACTTTTTGGACGACTTCCATGAGATATGAACTCTACCCGGATGTTATGTCCGCTCAGCTCCCTGCTGCTGGCGGAACAACCGATCCGGATGGATCTGTCACTTGCAATCTCGTATTGGCCACATTTTTCATCCTTCGAATAACATCACCTCTTTTGAGGTATTGTGCAACTGTCAGGTATTTTTCCTCCTCCTTCAAGTCCCTCTTTGCGGCTTCTGCTGTCCAAACAATACATTGGGAAAACTACTCGCGCAAGTGTCCGATATATTTTTGGCAAGGCTCTCCATAATGATCATTATAAGAGCAAGCAAGGTTTTGAAATCGCTTCAATATTGACAGACCCGGAACTTTTTTAATCTAGTTATAATTCCCCTTCTTCTCTCGTTTTGGAACCTTCTGCTTTTGCTGTCTGCCAAGCATGTATGTTGTGGTTTCGTGGGAGTGCATGAGCAGCAGCAGCAGGAGCCTCCTCCACGGCAGCTGGCCGCCCGGCTGAGGTAAACTAGAAGGACTAGCTCAGCTGGTGTGGGCGGCGTGGGAGGATTGAGGTGGTTTAGGGAGGATGGCTGCGGCTGCTCTTTCTTTTCCCCATGACTTTAGCAGCCAAGGGAGCCTTAAGAAACTGTCTCATCCTTTCTGCGTCACTAACTGGCCTTGGAGGAGAGAGAGAGAGAGAGAAAGGGGCCTTAGGAAGGAAGAAAGAAGAGCTAGCAGCAACAGTGCTCTCAATGGAGAAGATGGGAAGAAGAAGAAAGGAAGTTGTATGGCCTCGCTAGACTACTGCCATTTCGTCGTCTTCTCTTGCATAATTCGATTTGCCCCTCTTTCCGCCGTCGTCGTTTCGGCTCTCGAGCAGCATAAAAAGGAGGTTCTTTTCTTTCCTTTTCCCGCAGATGGAAGAGCTATTTTTGCTCACTATTCTCACATTTGCAGGAAATAAAGACTTGGGAGGTGATTTTATGCGAGTCCGCAGGGTGAAAACGACATTGACTGGCTTTAAGTATGTTGTAGAGAGCAACGACCACCACCTGTTGCCTTCTAGCTACTATACCAGACGTTGAAAAGAGACTAGAAAACAAAGAGTGTATAAATTTATTTCTTTTTCAGGCCCCGACGGCGTGTCCAACCTGAAGAAGCATCCGTTCTTCGCCACCATCAACTTTGAAGACCTCCACTCGAAGAAGACGACGCCGCCGTTCCGCCCCACCGTCGTCTCTGACGAGGCGTTCCACTTTGACTCGGTCTACACGTCCAAGACGCCAAAAGGTGAGATATTGTTTACACAGGCAGGCCTTTCTCCACCATCCCGCCCACACCAAGCTTTTGTGGATCATGAAATTGGATCAGCCGGGGAAAGGGTAGAAGGAAGAAAGTGTGCATGGTTTGGTATGTTGTTTACATCGAGATTGGGGCTTATACCTGCTTATTGCACCAAACCCATTCTTGATTCCGCCTCCAGTGACGGCATTTTGCTTTCAACGCTTCTCCTTCTTCTTTCTCTCCTGCCGACAAAAGGATCTGCTGTCTATTTCCCCCGGAGCTGATTTCTCTCTCATTTTGTGAGTATATATTGCCTGGCTGCCATGGGCTGCTACTCTATGACGCAGATCGGCCTCCCTTCCTCCATTCAAAACGCCCACCCACGCACTCAAAACCCATTTTCCCCTTTATACCTTCTTCTTGCTAGTGTTTGTGCCATCGTATAAAACGCGCATCGAAAGCAAATCAAGTTCGAAAAGTAGCAACGAGCAATCGTGCGAAGAGAAACTTTTCCTCCGAGTTTGAAAACAGCAACTTTTCTTCTTCTTGTCTCTGGCTCATTCGACCAATCTAAGGGCATCACACAGAGAGATGAGCAAGGTACAAACACGCCCCTCTCTCACACACACACAACCTCCGATTTCGGAGGAGGCTTCCCTCGGAAGAAGAGGAAGAGCGTGGGAGTCCGAAATTGACATTTCTGACTTTAAGTGGGAATATTGGGGCCTGAGAAAGAAAGTCATGATTTTCGTGTCTCTCCAACTTTCTTCTTTGCGGCTTTTGTCGGCAAACGGAAGTCGTTTTAAATTATTTTCCAGACGGAACTGGAAGTTGGAGGAGTTGATTCTTCTTCTTCGTTTTGGGTGACAAGTTGGGAGCTGGAAACGAGCTGGTTCCTGTCCACGTGTCATCTCTTTGGGGAAGATGAAGATGTAGAGAAGAAGACCGCAAGAGAAGAAGGAACATCATTTGGACCGAAGTTGGCGGATATAAAATTAGCATAAATATTTGATTTTAGAAAACTGATAATGTGTGAATAGCAATGTCATTCGAAATTCCGGATCTTTATGGCTTATTTTAACCTTGCTTTCAGACTCTCCTGGCGTCCCTCCCAGCGCCACTGCGCACGAGCTCTTCCGCGGCTTCTCCTACGTCGCCCCGCCCCTCATCGCCTCCCCCCAGACGCTCCCTGACGACGAAAGCACCAACGGCAACAACAACCTGTGCGCCGTGGCCGGCGGCGAGAGCACCGACACCGTCATCGAGGTCCAGATGCGCAACGGCGGCGGCAAGCCCGTCATGGCCGCCATGGACACGGCCGGGGACGGGGGCAAGAAGCGTGGCGAGAAGAACGGCGTCTCCAAGGCCAACAACAAGCGGGTGGGGAACTCCATCAATGTCGTGGTGAGTCTAATGATTGCGTGATTTTCGTCCAACGGCAGCGGATCGGGGGAAAAAGTTATCTCTCTCTTGAGAGTGTTGTTGGTCCCTCCCAATTGAAATAAAGCCTTCTTGCCTTTTCTCTATTCTTGGCCCTCTTTCTTCTCCCCCGAGAGATCAACTCTAGTGTTTTATAAGAAGTTGGTTCTCCTGGTCATTATTATCGGGGTAAACACGCCCACCTCGGAGTCGGCCTCTGACGTCATCGCGTGAAGCAGCGCGTTCATTAGAGGAGGAGCTCGAAGGTGCAAGCTGCGGGCCCCTCCAAATCACCCATTGGCATGTTCTCTTCTTCTTCTTCTTCTTTTTCTTCTTCCGAGCAGAGATCCACTTTGTCACCCAAGGCCACTTCTCGAAGGAGAAAGAGATGCACCGAGTGCAAAGTGAGACACTTTACCCAAAGGCGTTTTGTTCGAATCGGATAAATCTCGTTTCCCGCACGTCATAATCTTTGTCGACTTTGTCAAGTTTCTTCTTCTTCCGCCGTTAGGAAGTGAAATTGTCGGGCGGGGGCCTATAACTGCATTAACAGTGACGTCATCGAAGCTGCCTCAATGGGTGCTTATGAGCGGCGGCGGGACCTGCAACCCCGAGAGGGACGCTCAAGCGAAAGGGGATTACTGGCATTATCAAGTTTGTCAATCGAATTAGAGCGAGCGGGGTCGATGTGTATTATTGCTACTATTTACTCTCTTGTTGCTAAAATAATGGTGCTTCAAAGACCTTTTTTCGGTATGTTGGATAAAGGGAAATATGCGGCATGAATGGACGGAATTCTTTGTTGTGGGTTTCCTGCACAGCATTTTCTAACCAAATGTATGTCCTCGTCTCTGACTAAAGTAACCATTTTCTATGCAAGAATTTGAAGTTGAAGCCAGAAGAATAAGTTCTTTGGGTGCCCTTTAAAGAGAAAGCGAGCGAGAAGAAGGTGAAGAGGGCACAAAAACCGCTTCGGTCTATTTCCATATTCCTTTGTCGATGCTCCTCCTCCTTGCCTTACAATTATTTTATTCTTTGTCCTTTATATTCATGGCCTTTTTCTCTCCCAATTTCCCCCCAGGGCGTTCCGTTCCACATGAAGCCGAGCGCTCAGCTGCCCATTGAGTACGACCTGCGAGAGGAGATTGGCAAGGGCAGCTTCTCAGTCTGCAGAAAGTGCGTGCACAGGGCCACCAAGGTGGAGTACGCGGTCAAGGTAAAGCCATAGATATACAAAAGTAATGTGACATTATACTGACTTACAAGCTCATTGCAATTTGCAGATCATTGACAAATCAAAGCGTGACTGCTCCGAGGAGATCGAAGTCCTCCTCCGCTACGGCCACCACCCCAACCTCATCTCGCTCCGGGACACTTTCGAGAGCGACGACCATGTCTACCTCGTATTCGACCTCATGCGCGGCGGCGAGCTGCTGGACAAGATCCTGCGTCAGAAGTTCTTTTCGGAGCGGGAGGCGAGGGGCGTCATGGAAGTGGTCACCACGGCTGTCAGATACCTGCACCACAACGGAGTCGTGCACAGAGACCTCAAGCCGGCGAACATCCTGTACGCGGATGAGAGCGGCGACCCGAGCGCGCTGCGGATCTGCGATCTGGGCTTCGCCAAGCAGCTGCGCGCGGAGAACGGCCTGCTGATGACGCCGTGCTACACGGCCAACTTTGTGGCGCCCGAGGTGCTCAAGCGGCAAGGCTACGACGCGGCGTGTGACGTTTGGAGCCTTGGAATTCTGCTGTACATCATGCTCGCAGGGTACGTCTCATCTCGCATGTTGAATGTTAATTATTAATTAAAGATGGCTTCTTCTTCTTCATCCGCCCCCGCGTTATGTCACATCGTCATCAGTCAGATGTTGCTTTGTGAATGCGAAATGAGGACAAGACTCGTCTCGTGTTTCTGATGCCTTGACATTTCCTAATGGACGAAGATAGCTAATCAGGATTTCGTTGCTTAAGACGTCATAAGCCTTTTTATTTATCCTGCACTAGGTTTTCTATCCTCTTTCATAGTGTACTGCCTTGAAGAAGGCAGAAGGAAAGTACTCTGGTCATCATTCCCTTTATCCCCTTACTTGGACCAATGAAAAAAGCTTTTAGCTGTGAGGTGTCCGCGGCCAGCAGCGGAGTACAACTGTAAAAGAGTATAAATGTAATACAGCAGCCGTCCCTCGCCTCTCATTATTATCATAACCGCCCACGCACGAGTATAATAATAATCATAATTTCATTTTCCCTTTCAGGTCCGCCCCGTTCGCCAACGGCCCCAACGACAGCCCCGAGTCCATCCTGAAGCGCATCGGCGAGGGCAGACTGGCGCTCTCCGGCGGGAACTGGACGTCCGTCTCCAACGAGGCCAAGGTGAGTTATGATTGCTTTTTACGGCTCTTTAAGACAATCGATGCAACCCGGAACAGATCCGGCTTACTTTTACGAGAAGAGCTGTTTTAAGCTCCCTCCAATTGTTTCACTCCTCCCGGATGTTGTCTCTTATCGGAGCTTTTTCAACTGCTCTTCCTTCTCGTGTGTCTGTCGCTCATGGTTTGCGCTCTCATTACTCAAAGCCGACAGAAGGAAGAGACTTATGTTTTGTTTTTGCACTTTGTGCTCTCTGTATTAGTGACCTTGATGTGATCCTCTTATAGACGTACTGAACATGTTCGGATCCCTCGAACCCTGTTGCGTAGGTGGCAGGAGGACGAGCTGAACGGATTGTAAAAAGTACTTATTAAACGTCAATAGCTGGTGATTAGCACAATTCTAGAACAAGATAGAAGCTGCAATTACGCCCGGAAACGACGTTTCTTGTCTGCCGAGCGAGTGTAATAAAAACTTACTTAATTGGACAATGTTTGAAATATAAAATGAAGCCTTCCAGCTACTAGTAAAAAGTTGTCGTCAACCGCCAGGGACAGCGAGGACAACAGTGGTTTAAAGAAAAGCGACTTCCTGGAAATTTTACGGAGGCTTTATTCTTATCCCTTTCATCTATTTTTTTAAGATGAGTCCATTGTGCCTTTACTACAACCACAGTGGCCCACAAGAGGCAAAACTTTTTTAGAGTCTAGTTAACAACTCATGACCGTGGGCGTAATCATCATCATCATCATGTTCGCCATCCATGGGCATAGTAGCCAGTAGCCACTCTAGAACGTTAAAACCACTTTGATGTGGTCTTACACCAACATTGAACAACCAGTTTACATAATCTTGACTATATCATTGCTAGCTCTTCTCTTTCATGAATGGTCCCCAATTTCAAAAGAAGAAGGCGATTCCATTCTCTCTTCTCCTTCTGTCATTGCATGCAATCCCAATGAGTTCGATCACTCTTCTCAGATTTCAAAAAAGTTCTTCCAACCACTTTTGAGTCAGATATAAAATATTACACCGCTCTCGGCGATCAGAAGAACGAAAACATGAAGGGTCGTCTTCTCCTCCTCCTCCTCGAAAAGTGCAAAGGTCACTGCTGAGATTTAAACCTCGTTGGTTCTACACGACTGGCTAGCTGTCAGTATCAATGACTCCCTTGGGCTGTGGATGGAAAGAAAAATATGAAAAAGTAAGAAGAAGAAGAAGTCATTTCTTCTTCTTCTTTTTGCAAGAAATGTTCATCTCATGACCGCGGAAAACTGTCAAAAGCATCGGCAGAGAAAGATGAAGAAGCCTCAAGAATGTCACCTGATGCTCGAACCTTCTTCAACTTTATTCATGTGATTGCGAGACGTCATAGAGGTCGAGTTTCGCAAGACGAACAGTAATAATAAATGTACTTTATATTTTCAGGATCTTGTTTCCCTGATGCTCGCCGTCGAGCCGTCCAACCGTCCCACCGCGCACCAGATCCTCGCGCACCCCTGGATGACGTCCAACAACCTGGCCACAACCCACCTCAACCATGACACATCCACCACGGCTGTCAAGGTAAAAACAAACATGATGTACACAACGGTTAATTATCGCGCGGACTAATATGGATTGATGGTGTTACACTGGGGTGACACGGAAATGGGGTTAAGAATGTAGAGCAACATCACAATGGATTGAAGGATCTAGGAACATGCTTTGTGGATCAAGTGACCTAGCTTTGTCACGTGGATCTGCACAGTTATGCTCCATAATGACCTTTTCAAGTGAGTGCTTGAATAAGGTCAAGAGATACACAAGGCTGTTTGTAAATATTCACTCACGTGCTCCCGGTAAATACACAACAACGCCAAACATATCTATTTTTGCACGTCGGACAGTTTGTTTGTGTATTGACTTCTTTCGATAGGATTATCGAGGAAAAAGTTGCTTTCGAAATTGACAATGGGCGAGCGAGTGCCTTCATTCTTTTGCAGACGTTATATTGTTACGAATTACGGTAGTGGCTGGACCGAAATAGGTTATAATAGTAGTGCGGCGGCATTGCGTCACTCTGACAATTAGCGTATTCATTAATTCTTCTTCTTCTTCTATTTATGATGTTATCTTGTCTTTTGCTGACGCTGCTAGCAGGAGGAATCCTTTGTTTAGAGGGGAAGAATAACAACAGCCTTTATGTACATATCCAGCAATAATACATGTATAACCCAATTTCGTGCCCATTGAGAAAGTGTGAGTATGTACCCCGTGCCGTTTCTTCTTTTCTCTTGCGTCATGCTCGGCCTTGAATAAAAGGCTCTTCTCTTCCCTGCTCAGCCATCCAGTTTGTAGAGTGCTTTTTCGCTCACTTTGCTGCCGCCGCCTTCATGAACTGGCTGATTGACTCAAGCAGAGCTATTGATAACGACAGACATGCATTCACTTACACGTCGGGTGGGTGTAAGTGACTTGCTCGAGGAAAGGCTTTCCCTGCTTTTGGGGCCTTTTGTTGTGTGTGTGTGTGCTTGGCACTTTCAGGGTCTCTCCCAAACAAAAACTTGGACTTGTTGGTCGTCGTGATGTCGGTGGGCCGTCGTCTTCTTTTGTAGTGGCTAACTTTTCCCTCTTCTGTTTTCTCATCCCGGGAAAACGGGCTCGTCCACCCACGCCGACGTCATCAGGGATGCCATTTCAGTTCATTAATGTAAATATGAGATAAAGTGTCAACCCTACCGCTTCTTTTTCCATGAAGCGGGGGCGGACAAGTTGTATGTGCGCAAATTAGCCCCTTTTTCACGGCTCTCCCAATTTCCACTTGATTTTCTAGAGGGAATCTGCAATTTTCGTCGAGTGCGAATGGCTTTTCCCCCTTTCATTTCGGACGAGAGTTTGTCTGAAGAAGAAGAAGAAGCGGTAAATCGCCTTTCTTTCTCTCATTCCAGTTTCTTTCTTTTTCCATCCAACCCTTGCGTTACAACTCTCTCTCTCCCAGTCTCTCTCAATGGGGGCCTTAAGAGTGTAAAGAAATGGCAGCTGCAGCAACAACTGGCAGTGGCAGCAGCAGCAACCCATGAATGAATGAAAATGAAGAGAAAACGGGTATAGAGTGTTAAGGGGCCCATTTTTGCCTATTCCATTCTTGTATTTCGAAAAGTCTCTTGGTGAAAGACGATTTTTCCCCCAGCTCTTCACACCCCATTGCTTGTGCGGCCTCTTTGGCTCCTTGGGTGGGTGTGACAAATGCGTCTCTGAATATACCGGGAATAGAAATGGAGGAAAAAGTACCTTTTTTATTAGTCCCCATCTTACTCCACGACTCCTTTATAGCTCCCTTCATATTAGCATAAAAAGTTATCCCAGCGTGGAACTTTCCAGTCAGTAAGTGAAGATTTGCGTCAGAGGTTTTCTATTTTGTAACGTGCATGTCAGGCATATTTGTGGAAGGGTATTTACGGATCACATTCAAGAGATCATTAAGGAATCGCAAACGGTATTAGAGCTAAACAAACATTCTTCAACACATGTACGTGTTACGGGGGGAGAAAAGCAACGTGCAACGTATTTAAATTTACGTGTTGACTAGGACAGTACAAGTTCTAGATCCTGAGACAATCAAAAATGAAAATATATGTTCTACAGGAATAACTCATGCTGTTTTCTTTAGGGCGCCGTCTGCGCGACGTACCAGGCGATCCGCAACCAGAGCCCTCTGGTGCCCGCCATGGGCAACATCACCATGTCAGACCTCGCCAGGCGGAGAAAGAAGTCCAAGGTGAAGAACGATTCCGCGTCAACGCCGGTTTAAAGCAACATTTGTCATATCAACGGATTAAACAAGGTTGAGATATGTTCTAATAATTAATATGTGGCCGGGGAAACCAGACGTTAATGTGAAACAGATTTTTAAAACAATTGAGAAAGACATGGAAATAGGAAATATAATTATATCGTACAGTGTGAAGAAGAGACAGAATTAGCTGATGGTACCAAAATTGATTATAAATCTATTATATATATATGATTAACCAGGGGATTCTAGACTCTTGGAATAATGTATTACTAATATTTAATTGCCGAAATTGTATTGCTACTACTTATATATTGTCGATCTATTACCTCAAAAAAAACTAGAAAGAACACGGAACATTTTTAACCCCGAGAAGAACTAATTTGATCTCAAAGAAAACCACGTTGGTGTGTCATCATAATTTATACTTCCCGAATATACAATGCAATGAAAAAACTAATTATATTAATTAAACCTGTTTATAACTATTGCGTGATTGTAAATTGACTATCAAAGAGAAGTCGATTTATCCCCCTTCTTGCACAATGTTATATTATTTATTATTAAAAAGAACTATTTTCCTGTAGCCCCCGAATTCCAGTATTCCCCGACGAGTTGAATTTTGTTTCCCCCTTCTATGCCTAATCCCGATTTTATTGTCGCAAAAAGTGAAAGTAATAATAAAAGACGTATAACGACCCGAGACTGGAATTGCCTTATTTCTGGTACATGTACATGAAATTATTAAAATTAACGACATAATTTGATAAAAAATGACAAGTTTGGTGAATATGCGCTTTTTATGAAAGCTTGTAATTGTAGATAAGGGTATTGTTTTTATGTGTATCCACTATCCAAATAGTGCATATAGAGACTAAAAGAGTATAACGAATGGCTAATTTTTTCTATTATGTGCAATATATTATATATACGCTTAGATCGTTAGCGGATTTTTGGTATATCGATTCCACCCCTAGGAGTCATGGGGTTGCCGCCTTAAGGCCAAGGCCAAAACCAACCCTGGAATATATCCAGAAAGAGAAAACCTCCGCAATAAAGCCAGAAAATTTCAAAATATGTCAACCTTGGAATAAAGCCAGAAACGATTTTTGACAAACCTCCTATTAAAGCCAGAAACTTGACAAGTATGGATGTGGGTAAGTGAGGGGCTGAAGATTGTTACAGAATGAATGCAGAAATATATTTGCTTATTATTTTTATGAATACAGATGCATAGTAGCATAAAAAAGTCATTCCGAGTCCATATCTGTGAGTCAGTGCCTTAATTGCATAAAGATTTACTGTAATTGAGCTACTAGAAAAGACAGATTTTCCCAACATAAGAGGGGAGTTATCTATTGTTTTTTTTCTATTTACATGGCCATTGATCTACTTTTTAGCAGTAGTAAAAAGCAACAAGAAGGTCGTCCTACCAATACTATTCCTTTCCCTAGTACACATTGGTGGGAGGTGCATGGCCTGGATTGGGAAAAAATCTGCGGCTTGTTTTAGCTCAAACTGAGTATTTAATCCGTTCAGAATTAGTTCATGAGCTTTATTGCTTTACTGTACCATATAAATACAAGTGCCTGACTGTTTTATTCTGCTTTTTGGCCTTATTCCGGGATTTGCCATTAACACATCAAGTCAGCTGTTGCATTCTGGCTTTATTCCGAGGTTTACTTTGGCCTTATTGCGGCAGTTGGTTCTGGCTTTATTCCAGGGTCTGTTTTGGCCTTAAGGCGGAATACCATGTAAACATATGTATTGCACCAAGTGTAGCTACTGTACATTAAAGAGTTGCAAGGCAATTGAAAGCATGGTCGTATGGTGTTTTCCCATTTTCCTACCGTGAGTATTTTATTTTTCTTCAAACTTTCGCCGTATTTCTCCATAACTGACGATCGGCATTTCCTCAAATTGCATAAATCAATTTATTGCATAATTGCTTGTTCAATTGCGGGGATATATTACGACCAATATTTTTTAGTAAGGTTAAACTCTTCCATATACAAAAGAGTAATTCAAACCAAGTCTACAGGCTCTTGCTACGTATAAATATATGTTAGGTTAACATTAGGCATAAACACAATGCATTAATATTTTATCAATAAGTCTAACATTCTACAAGCATCCATGGCCGAAAGTAAACAGGAAAGGCATTCTAAGAGAGAAGAAATAGCATTTTGCTGGAAAATACAAAAAGTATAACGGTACCCGCATCATCGCCTCAGCTGCATCAGGAAGGGATATTTGGGGCTAGAGAGAAGGGCAGAATGAGAAAGTAGCGTAAAGCAGGAAGGAGAAGGACGATTAACGGAATCAAGCAGGTACTAAAGAGGAGAGACTATATAGAGTATATAGATGTTTGATTAATTAAATGCATTGATTGCAACTTGATGTTCTCATTGTGGAGCATCACAAAGTACAACATAATGGTTGTTCAACTGTGTCTAGTTCTGGGCCTCTGGCATTGAAATTTGAAACACAGTCAAAGTAACTATAAGCGTACGTTAGAGTACTTTAAAAACATTTAAGAAATCACTGGACCATTATCAAAGTGGACAACGTTATGGAGTAATTGTTATTATATTTAACCAAATGATAATATATCCCAACTTTGAGTATTTACTTTCTTACAAAAAGACAAATATGTATTGTATACTATCATTTAATATTATCTCATATCCGCTTTTTAATCAATTATTCCAGTACCCACATTTCAATGCAAAAAATGAATATATTTAGTACGCTAGAGTACTGCAAAAAAGTATCAAGAACTCACTGGACTGACTGGAGCTTGATCTCCATCGATAAAGTTATTGAGTATTTTTTCTCATATTTAAGTAAAATATAATATGTCCCAACTTTGAATATTTTTTGAAGAAGACAAACATTCATTTTATACAATCATTAAATATGATCTCATTTCCGTTCTATATTACTTTTTTTAGAATTACTGTCCAAACACGTTATCCGATCATGTGATTAATACTGATTATGAAACAAATTTTATTAATCTCTTCTACGTACTAAATGAGATGGCTAAATCAATTATTCCAGTAATCACATTGCTAATATCCTCAATGTTGCAAAACCGCTTGAGTTTCATCTCCTTTGTCTCCTTAGTAATAATCTAATGACACCCTAAAATGACGCAGTTTTCCCATAAAAATAAATCTCGCTGCGGTGTTAATAGAGGTTATGGAGACGAAGAGAGACGAATCAGGGTTGCCATTTATTACATTCATCGCAAGAATGTAGACTCTAAAACATTATTAGTATGACAATTTGGTATCTGAAAACCTTGCATATGTAATTAGTACATTTCTAAACGTATTTTGACTTCCTTTAGTAGTCTTTAAAATGCCAAAATGTTATAGGCAAGGTAAAGTACGACACATTTTAAGACATAATCAACGATCTGGCAACCCTGAACTAACGACACTCTCCGTCATTTCTTCAAAGATTTCGTCACAAGTTTTGGTCATGTGATTATATAAGATGTGTCCAAAAA
>LR140577.1:0-16048 GCA_900659605.1 Tisbe holothuriae | reverse complement strand
GTGTCAAAGGGATGCCTTTATCTTTCAATAATCTACTACAAGGACTTCAAATTAGACCTTGTATAGTAGCATATTACTAAAACAGACTATGATTCAGTAAGTTTCAGACCTGTTTTTGTACATTTATGGTTATTCAAGTCTGGGAAACACCAAAAGTTTGAATACTACAGTCTTTGTGTTTTCCCAGAAAAATGGAATTCACCCATATATAGACCAATGTTCTGAAGATCATTGAATATAAAAGTATGATTATTTCTATGTTAATTCAAGCATATTATCAAATTTCCCACTCTTGTCTTTAATTTGAAATATAATATGGTTCATTATGACAATTTTGATCATAGATAAGGGGGTGATTACTTTTCACAACTTTTGGAATCCCCCTGTAGAGCTATTATATCAAGATAATAGGTTCGTGGTTTTGATCAACGCTGTACATCTAATTATGTATTTTCTGTGTATTTTCCTAGGTTTTGATATATAACAGTGTATTACAGTATATAGAAAAGCAGGTTGAATAATTATACGATAATATGATGCCTACAAACTCAAATCCAAAGACCATAAAAGTGCTTTGCAGAATATTTTACACTCTAAACTGGCTATAGGAGGCAATTAGCGAGCTCTTTTTCCCATACTACGTTTCTAACTCTAGCAACAGGAGAGCTTCAGTATGATGAATTCCAGCGTAGATCTACCTTAATACCCGTCAGGCAAATGGCTTAAAGCAGACATGTTTTTGCTCAAGATGAAAGACGGATAAAAGTTTTTTGCTCCATGTCTGAGGAGGCTTCTTCAGATCGTTTCTCCAGTTTTTGTCAACTTTAACCCAAACCTCCATTCCATCCATCTAGAAACGTCGATCAACCAAATTGTTTTGCATCTTTTTGTACATTCTCGTTTTCCTCTCCTCCTCCTCCTTCATAACTTCTTGATCTCCACATTCCTTTGTCGATTCTTCAGTTTATAAAAATAGGACTTCTTCTTCTTCTTTTCTACCTGCTCGACCGTCGTCGACAATCTCAGGGCCGCTCGCTTCTTCTTCTTCTTCTTCTTCTTCTTCTCCGTCGGCGGCGCACACAGTGCAGTGAGCAGCGTATACTGCGCACCAATCATGCAGGTTGGACAACTCAAGGCAGCCTGTGGTAGTGATAGTACGGGTCGTACTACATGTGAGTGTGTGCTTAGGTTTTAGAAGATGCTTGTCACAGCCTCTGCTCAAGCCAAGATGATGATGGAGTAACGAGTGTTTTTGCCTTCTTCTCCCAGAAATAGGTTTCTTCGAGCGCGCTTTTTAACCTCGGGCTGTGAGTCGTTTTTTGCGTTGGAAAATGTAGAACCAGTTTGGGGAATCACTTGGGCGAGAGATCAGTGAGGTTGGAAAATCCCAGGAAAAAAGACTTTTGTGGTATAATCACATATTACAGTTCTTTTAAAACGCCATAGAAGTGAAGAGCGCCAGCTTGGATTGTGATAATTTAAACGGATATATTTGTGAAAGTTCGTTATACTCTCAACGAGTCAACATCATACGGCGCGAGCATTCTTCTAGTGACGCAGAAAAAAGAAATAACGCTTTGAGATCTCTGAGGTCGATTGTAGGAGCAGCGAAGCGCGAACGAACAAAAATACACCTTATTATTTCAGTGCGGGAGACTTGAACGCACGAAGAGAAGTAAATAATCCCTGCGACTAAAAGCTCCAATATGTCCAACGTCGGCCCCGACCGAATCATCGCGACGGACGAGCTCCGCACCTGGGAGCATGACGGCGCTGTTAAGGTCCGCATGTCCAAGGATGGCGGCCCCGGCGCAGCCAAGCCGATCTCTGCCATCACGCACTTCAATGAGCGCTGCGCCAAGGGAGGCGACCACCCGGCCATGGCGGTCAAGCGGAACGGAACCTGGGTCAAGTGGACGTACAATCAGTACAATGATGAGGTCCGCACGGCCGCCAAGGCAATGGTCAAGCTGGGCTTGGAGCGATTCCACGCCGTGTCCATCTTTGGATTCAACTCGCCGGAATGGTTCTTTGGCTCGGTCGGAGCAGTGTTTGCTGGTGGTTTCAGCAACGGCCTGTACCCGACCAACAGCGCCGAGATGAATCTCTTCATCATGCAGGACTCGCGAACCAACATCCTGCTGATTGAGGACTCGGCTACACTTGACAAACTGTGGCATACGCTTGAGAAAGTCGACACTCTCAAGAAGATTGTTCAGTGGTCAGGCAAGCCGACTCGACCCGGAGTGCTCAGCTGGAAGGAGTTCATGGCTCTGGGCAAGGAGCAGTCTGACGACGTTCTCACCGAGATCCACAAGACGATGGCCGTGAACCAGTGCATGACCCTGGTCTACACGTCCGGGACCACCGGCAACCCCAAGGGTGTCATGCTATCCCACGACAACCTCGTCTACACATCCATGCTGTGTCTCGATCTGTTCAAGTGGAGGATGAAGCAAGAGATTGTTGTGAGCTACCTCCCGCTCAGCCATATTGCAGGTCTTCTGCTTGACCTCTGGGCTATGGTGGGTTGTTGCAGCACTGTTTACTTTGCAGAGAAGACTGCTCTGAAGGGAACTATCATTGACACACTGAAGGAGGTCCGCCCTACGTCGTTCCTGGGTGTGCCCAGGGTGTGGGAGAAGGTGATGGAGGGAATGCAGGCCAAGGGAAGGATGGTCAAGGGACTCAAGAAGAAGATTTCCACCGCGTGCAAGGAGGCCGGATTGCAGCATCACTTGGCAGGAAAGAACCCGCCAATGTACAAAGTGGGTCAAAAGCTCATCTACCCAAAAGTGCGCGAGGCTCTCGGTCTGGACCGCTGCGTTCGCTTCTACTCCGGTGCTGCGCCACTCGGCCCTGACACCATCAAGTACTTCCTCAGCCTGGACATTGAGGTATGGGAGGTGTACGGCATGAGCGAGACGACTGGACCCCATTGCGTGGTCATGCCGAACGCCATGAAGATTGGCTCTGTCGGCCCCACTCTGCCTACGTTCAAGTCTCGCCTTGGCAGCCAGAACGACGACGGCGAGGGTGAGATGTGCATGTGGGGCAGGAATATCATGATGGGATATCTGGGCAGGGAGGATAAAACGTGCGAAGATCTGGACCCTGAGGGCTGGGTGCACAGTGGCGATCTGGCGACATTTGACAATGATGGATACTGCTTCATCACAGGTAAAGTCCATAAAATTCACTATACTGAACTAGGTATATAAAAGTCTTAATTTTAGGTCGCATCAAGGAGCTCCTGATCACAGCCGGCGGCGAAAACGTCGCTCCCGTGCCCATCGAGAACCACATTAAGCGGGAGCTGCCCATCATCTCTAACGCCGTGCTCATCGGCGACAAGAAGAAGTTCCTCACAGTCTTCCTCACGCTCAAGACGGAGATCGACCCGGCCACGGACAGGCCGACGCGCAACCTGCTGCAGGAGTCGCGCGAGTGGTGCGCCGGACTGGGAAGGTCGGCGGAGACGGTCGATGACGTGCTGCGCGGGCCTGACCCCGTCATCATGTCCGCCATCCAGGCCGGCATCGACCGCGCCAATAAGAACGCCGTGTCCAACGCTGCCAAGGTCCAGAAGTGGACGATCCTTCCAATGGACCTGAGTATTGACGGGGGTGAGATTGGACCCACGCTCAAGCTCAAGCGTTTCGCATTCAATAAGAAGTATGCGAAGGCAGTGGATAACTTTTATGAATGAATATTTTGTAGCTAGGTCAGATTTGTGCTTTTAAAATAATCTTGCCCCGATGAGTTAAAATTAGTTGTTAAGATGAATTTGGATTTGAAAGTCTGAGGAGATAAATGAGACTCGCAAAATGTATGTTTACATAAGAAATGGAATAATGCAATAAAGTAATCAAATTACAAAGTGTATTTAGAATAACAGGAAGAAAAAGATGAAGAGAGAAAATAGATTTTTAACACTTATATCATCCAATATTTACATAGATCAAATAAACGTGCCAACAGCCCCCTATTATACAAACCGCATCAATATTGACTCAACCAACAAAAGAGGTTTGCAAATCGGTCATCATTACCTAGCACATAAGAGAAAAAGTCTTCACCAATCTAGAAGAGTTTAAGGTGTTAACCTGGAAAAATATTTTTTTAATTTACAAGCTAACCATCCATAAATTTTGGTTAGTGGTTTGATGAGTCATAAACACCTTTGGTTGACACCATCAGCAGGTCAAAATGCTCTCGTCACAATAAATTATCATAGTGCAAATGCTGTCCTTTGTTTTTTTTGTAGCCGGTTTCTGCAACAATTACAACCCTTTGTGGTTGCAAAATGTATGTGCATTTACTGCCTTGAGGTAAATATTATCCAACATTAAAAACTCCTTCGGTTGAAACCGGTTTGTGTCCATCTGACACAATTTTTATATTCCCGTCCTTGAATGGACATGTGTATGCATGAAACGTAGGGGCCGAGAGAGAGCGCGCTCAAAAACATCATGCGCATATCGGCCAAGAATACACCGCAGGTTTTCGCCAATGAAAACCACTCAAAAATATAAAGATATTCTTCTACGGTCGCGTCCGAGTGGACGCCCATTATCAGCAAGAATGTTTGTGGCTTGTCTTTAAAGTTTTTCTCAGACTCTTCAAGGATTCTCTCTATTTTCAGGTCTTAAAAGCAAACTTGGCTCGTTTTCAACAGTGCGTGAAATCACAAATGGAGGCTTGAATTGTGTTTTGAACATGAATGTAACCATAAAATGCAGAATGCAGCCATTTATTTATATGCTAATCTTTTATGGTTTATGTTCAAGTGCAAGAACGAAAATATACATTTTATTTATAGAATTAGTTATAGGACGCTTGGTCACGGCATGTACAAAGCAGAAAACGTTGCAAATAATTAAAGTGTCTCAAACAGGAGATTATATTAGTTTATTAATTGAAAATCTATGAAATGGAGTTATTTTCAATCGTCATCCGAATCCTCATCTTCATCTAGCAAATGCACTCTCAAATCCCTCTCCAGCCCAGGAGCAAACTTGACAAACGGCGGCACCACCCTCGACTCCTTCAACTTGCATCCCAACCGCCCCATGGCCACCTTCACCCGGAAGTAAGTCAGGAAGCCCAGCAATGTCTGGAGGATGATGGTGAATAGGGCGACCCAGGCGAAGAGCAGCGGGACCATCATGAGCGAGTGCGGCTCGGTCGGGTCCACGGAGAAGAGGTTGGTGGAGAGGGGCGGGTACAAAAGCAGACCGGCAAAGATCAGCCAGAGGCCCTGTTGTTAAATGTGCCTAATTATACGCTCAATGATAAATTGTATTTACTCATTACCAGCAGGATTGAAGCTCCAGCTCTTGCTAAAGCAGGACGAACATCGGACTTCCACCGAAACTCCAATACAGTGAACACAAAACAGAGCAGGTATCCGTATATGAGCAGCGTGTGGACTTGAACGTCCAGCTCTTCCCTTCCAGACAAGTGCCATGCAAATATGAAGGCTGAGCCAGCAAAGGCCGTAGCAGCGGAGATGTAGTCCAGACCTCTCGGGACCGGTGGATGCCCTAATAGGAACCCGACTAGCTCCACGAGGGCGTGCAGAGCAAAGAATGCGTAGAGCGTGGCATGGTGTCCGCTGTGAGAGAGCTCAGCCCCCGTCAGGCACTCGGAGAGGATGCCCAGGGTGGGGATGGTCAGTTTGATGAGCGTCTCCAGGGGAAGCCAGGAGCGCCAGGTGCGGTGCGTGCGCTCATTTATACAATGGGGCAAGTGAACGATGCTAAAATAATATTTGTTTTACTATATAATTGTGTTCATAATATTAATAGGTGTACCTGCTTGAGTATTTCCTTTGTTGTTTATAGTGGCTTTCAAAATATCGTGCCCACAAGTGGAGTGTGGCCCACAATCCAAAGAGAATAAATACCAATCCTGGCAGAGCATGCCCGTGAAGTGTTCCAAAGGCCGAATGACTGTGTCCACCACTGTGATGAGGATCTCCTCCTTCTGTATCGTTGCTCTCGCTCATCTCATGTGTGTGATTGGCATGATGTTGCATTGTAGAATGTTAGCTTTGTATTGGAAGCCGCTTTCATTACTGACAATAGAAGCAGTTTTCAAAGAATAATATGAGGGTAAGGACATCAATCGGACTCATTACAGTTGAACTGTACAAGTGTTTCTAAGACAATGAGATGTAGGATCGAGAAAGGCAGCTGTAAAAGTCTAGTTAGGAAAGGGTATAATAAATTTAAGATTGATTGATTTAAAACATATTTACAAAGGTTACAAATGTACCAACAGAAAAATGAGACTGTTTAATTAACGAAAAGTTACATTGAAAAGGAAAAAAAGCCTCTAATCCAGATGTACAAGCGAGATATGCCGAAAACAAGTGTCATCGTTGCTTTCTTTTTCTTAATTGATCATTCAATACATACAGTGTTTTCAAAGTATGGTGATTAGCCACAAGAAAGAAAAGCTCTGTTGAATGTACATCAAAACATCTCTAAAAGGAATTAGCAGTGCGAATTAACATGACAAAGGTAATATCGTATTGTTCTTACTGCTACTTCATAAATATGTTTCTATCAAAATGAGAGGTTATAAACAAAGATTGAAGAATAAAAAGAGGCACATATGCAAATATAAAACAATAATTAACCGTTTTTGAATAGTCTACTGTCAATTTAAATATTAATGAATAATGTCATTAATTATAATACTCGCAGTGAAGGTTTCACTGAATTAAATAACCGGAAGATTCTTTCCTTCGCATAGCGCAACCTCTCCATGATCCCAATTTGATGTATCTGCAAGTGGCATGCGCCAGAAGGAATCCTTCTCGCAGCCATGCCACCAATGAAGCCTCTTTTGAGACAGGGAAAAGATCCGTTCTTTTACATATCGCGTTAGTTTCTCTTCAGCTGTTTCTTATACCAGTGATAGAAGAGGGTGGGGAAAAAAAGAAAAGCCCTTGCTCTGCTGGTGGTGTTCCAGGCCAGCCAGAGAGAATAGAAGAAGATCCCCCTCCCCCTACTTGCAACTGGCCGGATCAGTGAGCAGCAAGAGAGAAAGACAACGCCATTGCCACACAGCGCTATAAAAGGGCTCACAGCTTGCATAGGGGGAAATCCTATAGCAGCAGCAGCAAAGTCTCGCGCTCCCTCGCTCCCTCCTCGAAAGGGGCTTTTTTCGCCTTATTTTGTTCATGTATAGCGGGCGTGGTGTGTGCAAATGGTAGTACACACGAAGAAGAAGAAGAAGCAGATACAGCAGTGCAAGTAAAAGGTAGACAAAAGGAATCATCATCATCATCTGCGAAAAAAGGGACTCAGTGACAGTTTCGTTGGATTGCGGGTGGTTGCGACACCTTCAAAAAAGACATCCACTGGATTCTAATACCAAGTGCAGATCTGTGAGTCATTTCCGCTGATAAAGAAAGCATCATAAAACTTGTTGTTGCTTTTAGTCTGTTTACAAGTGAATGTGCTTCGTCGACCTCCAGTTGATATAAATAATTCGGCTTCAGCTGCGTCCATGCCCATGCATTTTTGAGCACCAATATAGAGGAAGGGTGAGTAAGTAAGCCACATGTTTATGAACGGTCATATAGCGCATTAAGATAGTGCTTGAAGCAAAATACTCATGAATAAATGAAGACGGTCCGTTATTTCCGCTGTTGCTTTGGAAGGATTTATTAGATTAGAGCTGGGAGAGGAAAGTGGCAGAGAGGGGGAAATGAAAGTGCCGGCCAGAAGAAAAGGGGAAACTTACATCTCTTCCATTTTATTGGATGCGACGGGAAGACAGGGATAAAAAGGCTTGCTCAGCTCAATCTTCCATAAGAGAAAGGAGTAAAAACAGGGAAACCGATTTACCAGAATGAGTTTAGAAGCCATCAAGCCTCAGTTGACAACGACTTGTGACAGTCTCCAGACTGTTGTCCTAGCTCAGTTTGTTGTTGGCCATTACTCTACTGTGCTCTTTATTTACTTTCTTTTGTTGTTTTGCCCTCTTCGATCCGGGTGGTCCACCTTGTCGACTTTATTACGTACTTGATCTCTGGACCACAAAAAGGTTAAGCACTTGGAAGAAGAAGGAACAAGAGAAGCAGGGAGGGACAGTGTAAGATTGAGGAGGAGTAACAGGAAGTCACGGGGCCGCACGGGCTAAGATTTACCAGGTGCAGAACAAGGATTGTGCATTAAATATTCACTAACCTTGCTGCTAAAATTTTGATCCTCTTCTACTGCAATAATCATTGTCTTGACTAAATTTTCCACTCTCTTCCCTCCTGCATATAATTCCAAGGGAAGGCCACAGCGACAGTCTGTGCAAACAAAACTGCAAAGAGGGCCTCCAGTTATTCTCCTAATCTCTGAGAGAGAATGCAATGAGAGAAGAGGAGAAGAAAACACAAACTTATGCAGTGCCAAGAACGAAAGTTGTCTGTCACTAGGTTTTTGTCTGTCTGAGTATCATGATCCTTGTTGCAGTTTGAAACTCTCTCTCTCTCTCTCACGTTGACCCAGATGGACAAAGTGAAACCTCATTGGAAGCAGTGTGAAAACAATGAACCCGTGCCCGCAATAAGAACACTTCCCATCTTTTTGTCTTAAGTACTTTTTTCACATCACCGTTGCTTCTGATGATGATTTTGTTGTCAGGAGAAATAACCGCGTTTAAAATGATTTTCTTTCCGGGAGATTTCTCTTCTTGATATTGCTGGAATTGGAGGAGGAAAAGTTCGCAGGGTAATAATAATAATGAAGACCATTTTGAAACAGTTTCTTGAAAATTCTGCAGGTAGAAAGGTAGGCAGTAATAAAGTCAGTTAATATTTGGAACAAATTGGGAGCTCTCTTTATTAGTACAATGCGCACGTTTTTACTGCAGGCCTGTTTGGTTTTCCACTTTTATTACTGCTACTACTACAACCTATTAGCAAGCAGAACCATCACTTTACTACCAAATTTCAAGGCATAAAAACGTTTTTCCTCTCCTTGCGTCCTAATCATAATTATTTTCCCCTTCAAAAAGCTTCCGTTATGCTGGCGGCTTTTTCAGGTATATCTAAAAATTACCGTGGATATCACAATTGAAAAGAGCAGCGAGTTGAGAAAATGCGCGTTTGAATCACGATATTTCACAACAATACTCTCGCTTTTAAAAATTACTTTTTATATTTTCGGAGTCACTCGTTACGATTGGGTGAATTTGGAGGAAAGTTGAATCCACTTGTATAAGGAATATTTCATCTCGAATATTCTCCTCTCTCGTCATCAGTAGATAAATATTCCAAATAAGGTGCATCAGCTACAAGATGTAAAAAAGGTTCGACCTACACAGTTTAACAATCTTTTGGCTCGCCCGGTTATAAACCCGATTCTGACTCATACCCAAAATTGATTGCGCTCATCTCTATTTTAGTACGTTAAAGACGTTGTCGTGGTTCACAAAGGATAGTTTCGTGTTAAAGAAGACAATTGTAAGTTCCTTTCAATCCAAAAACCGCAAAAAGACGTGAATTATTGTTTTATCGGATCATGCAAAGTCATGCACACGGTTTAAAATCATGTACGAAATGTATAAATCGATTTTAAGCGCCTGTCAAAAGCGAAGTGGGAATAAGAGAAGTAGCAGTCGTTACCATGCCTGCATATGGTCAAGCAATTATCATTCAAAATGGCGTCCGTAGATTTTGAAACATATGCAGAAGAGTTATTCAAAAGAGCCCACACAGTATAAAGTTGCATTTAAAATATCCCTTTCGTGTGTGTGTACGTCTGTCAGTCTTTCCATTGGAGCTACTTCTTCATTTCCAATCTCTTTTTCATTTCAGGACAGTTCGTTCGAGTTCGGCTGACGGGAAACAGACGGATCGTCGCTGCTTCTACATGTCCGACAGCAGCAGCTCCACAGAGTGAAAGTGTAAAAAAACCTTGTAAATTGGTGGTGCATTTGGCATTGGTATTGCTGCATCGGCAAAAAGAGGATTTGCCTATTTCTGGTATCATCATCATCAAGTCTCACGCACGCTTTTGGATAAAGAAGCGCAATTTCATTTTTGCTTCCTCTCCAGTTTAATTACACCAGCTCAGAAGCACGCACCAGGCAAATAATGCGCTTGCAGCCAGCTGGCGGAGAAACTAACCGCTCGGTTACAACATGTGTCCAGTTTAACACGAGGAGGAGGAGACTCAACGACAACGTGACGGGAGCTTAAACACTTTCTGGCACATCATCGATGTTTTAAGCTGGAAACGGATCTCTCTGGTTCTGCTGCTCGAGGCGCCATTAGAAGTGTAAAGAAATCAGCTTTATCCCGTGACAGAAGGAGATTATTATAGGCCTTGCTTCCTGCCTAGAAGAAACATACACCTCGGAGGCAATGAAGAGGAATTAAGTGGCGCTCAGGAAGAAAGTTGTGTGATCATCAGCGTTTCCCACAAAATCAACGACGGAAAACGACCGATTTCCGAATCAATTTCCAAACTAGAGCCCTCATGCACCGGCCATAAAAAGACAAAATCCGCCATAAAACAAAAAGAGACGATTTGGACATTGCCTTGGCATTTGGGATTCATTCATTTGTCTCCATCAAGAAGAAGAAGAAGAAGAAGGAGAAACATTCCTCCTTTCATTGCATCATCCGCAAGCAGGAGGAGGAGTAATTAGTGCTCGACCAGAAATAGCCTCTATTACAATCACGACTTGGAGCAAGAAGAACGTGCGAAAAAACCCTGAAGAAGGACGCTTTTCCTCATACATTCGCTATATATTCGTTCAACAGACGTCCTCTCGAGTGGAGAAAAGAGGCCATTACCAAAAGAAGAAATCATCTCCTGAAAAATATAGAGAGAAGTCGGCATCAGTTGTTTCATTAGGAGAAGTCCCTTCTTCTCATAGGAGATGTTTGTATGCTGCTATCAATTCTCAAAGGAAGCCAGAAGAATAAGGTGTGAAAGTGGAAAGTGGAGATTGGGACAATAGAAGGGGAAGAAGGAGACAAACAATAACAATATTGCGCAAACCCAGACAATAGCGCACGACTAGTAGTATCATGGCCGCAGCCGGAGTGGCCCCAGCCTCCAGAGGCATGCCCACCCAACGCGCTTCCTCATCGACGTCCTCGTCCTCGTCCGCCTCCGGGCCCGCCACGCACCTCGTCCTCAAGGAGGAGGACGTCGTCAAGCTCGCCTGCGAGTTCCTCCAGAACCGCCAGCTGCACATCTCCCAGGTGACGCTGGAGCGCGAGGCCGGCGTCATCAACGGCAACTACTCGGACGACATGCTCTTCATGCGGCAGCTCATACTCGACGGCCAATGGGAAGACATCATAGAGTTCATACAACCGCTGGCGACGCTCTCCACATTCGATCATAAGCTGTTCCAGTTCACGATACTGAAGGCGAAGTTTATTGAGCTCCTGTGTATTAAAGGGGAAGCGCCGATTCCATCGCCAGAGAGCGCTGTAGACACAGTGGTGGATGTGTTGAAGGAGATTGAGCTGGTGGCGCCATCTAAGGAGCACTACTCAAACCTCTGTCTTCTACTCACTCTGAATAAGCTATCCGATCATCCGGATTACCGGTCGTGGAACCCTTCCAAAGGACGCATCCAGTGCTTTAAGGAGCTCTACCCGCTCGTGTCAGATCTCCTCGGAGGTGGGGAAAAGAAGAGCATCCAGAAAGCAATGGAGGATGAGCCAATGGTTGCAAGCAATGACCGTCTACTACAGCTCATTATCAAGGGGATTCTGTACGAGTCCTGCGTCGACTACTGCCAGCAGAAGGCCACTGGGTCGAAGCAGTCCAACAACATCGAGTTCACCAATCTGCTGAGTCATTCAGACTTTAGTGACTCTGACCTGAGCCTGTTGTCTTGGCTGCAGAGCATCCCCTCGGACACATTTGCTTGCCCGTTCGAACAGAAGAGTCTCAATGTGGACGTTGAGCGGATCAAGGCACCCCAGTTGGAGACCAGCTGGACTGAGCACATGCTCATCACACCCATCAAGCCCAACATCTTCCCCCACTCAGCCATGCCCACCACCAGACCCAAGGGAGCAGACATCATGACAAAGTCTCTCAACGTGGCCATGGCGACCGCTAATGGGATGGCAGTCAGTGAGATCAGCAACAAGACGGATCGGAGCAGTGCACAGAGCAGCACAGGTGGTGGTAGTGGAGGCATTGTTGACATGTCCAAGAGCCTTGCAAGCTTCCACCTCACCGGGAAGAAGATGATGGACTCTTCAGTGGATCAACTCTTCAAGGATGGCGAGTCGTTGCCTCCGCAGGGACAACAACAACAGCCGCAACAACAACCCCACAACAATCAGCATGAGCAACATCAACAAGACCGACAGAAGACAGCTCTAGTGTCCGAATACCACCGTCAGAAGCTGGGACATCCGGAGGCATCCCAGCCAACTACTCAGATCATCAGTCAACAGGAGCAGCAACAACATAGGGGTGGAGACGGAGGTCGAGGTATGGGTGGCAAACAGCAGCCTGCAATTGCCGGTCCGCCCAGGTTCCTTCCTGTCTGCAGCGTCGAGGACGTCCAGGCCATCAGGTGTGCAGAATTCCACCCAAGTGGGCGATTCTTCGCTGTGGGGTCAAACTCAAAGACACTGCGAGTATGTCAGTATCCCCACATGGGAGACCTTCGGGAAGATCACGAGACGTACCAGTCTACGGTTCTGTTCAAGCGTAGCAAACATCACAAAGGATCCATCTATTGTTTAGCATGGAGTCCCACCGGAGAGCTCATAGCTACCGGCTCCAACGACAAGACGGTCCGCGTCATGCGATTCAACCCGGACGCTTGCAGCTTCGACAGCGGTGAGATGGAGCTGAGCATGCACGACGGGACGGTGCGAGACGTCGTCTTCATGGGCGACCTTCAGACGCTCGTCTCTGGCGGCGCCGGCGACTGCAAGATCCACCTGACTGACTGCGCCACCGGACAGCTCATGCACTCCATGGTCGGACATAGCGGTCATGTGCTCACCCTGTGCACTTGGGGCGGGTCTGTGTTCGCGTCGGGGTCGCAGGATAAGACAGTCCGATTCTGGGATCTGCGTACGCGGGGATGCGTCAACCTGGTCAACTACGCGGGCGCTCCAGGGTCTGCTCCAGGCTCTCCCGTGGCCGCATGCACCGTGGACCCGTCAGGGAGGCTGTTGGTGACCGGTCACGAGGACGCCACGTGCATATTGTACGACGTCCGCGGCGGGCGCAACGTCCAGACGTTCAAGCCGCACACGCAGGACGTGCGGTCGATCCGGTTCTCCCCGAACGCGTACTACCTGCTGAGCGGCGGCTACGACAACCGGATCGTGCTGACGGACCTTCAGGGCGACCTCACGCAACCTCTTCCCAGCGTGGTCGTGGCTCAGCATCAGGACAAGGTCATCTCCGGCCGGTGGCACCCCACAGATTTCTCCTTCCTGAGCACCAGCGCGGATAAGACGTGCACGCTCTGGGGGCTGCCGCCCGGTTAACGTACACAATAATAAATTGGCACTCACCTGAATAACACTAAAGTCACTGAAGAGAGTAGTCTAGGAGATATAATTACTATACGCAAGATCGCTATAAATATATAAAGAAAGAGTTGCATAACAACGAGATTGGCCTTAATTATGAGAACGAATAATATGGTTTATGTTGGCTTCAAAATCCTATTATATGGAAAGTGAAAATACACCCTTTTTATTATTTTGTGATATTAGCTCGTTATATTTTCGAATGCGGTAACATATGATATAACATATTAATTAATAATTACGCCTTTGCCTCTGTTTAATCTTCTATTCAAAGGCGGAATAATTTACATGAACACGTCAAGAACACAGATGATTATTATTAATCAATAGGAGTTCATTTCCAAGATGTATTAATAATTAATACATAAAAATATATACTCTACGTCTACCACATAATGTTGCTTTACATCCTATTAAAGTCACAAATGAGTGTTATAATTACACGAGAGAGAGCTTTACCGCGTACAGATATAATAATACACGAATAAATGAAGGAATCAATATGTACGTTGTTAATATTCCTTTTATTTATCTTATAATAGTTTTGGTATATAGTTTGACACATGTTAAAATTCCAATGGCATTCTCACGTTTAATTCTGGGACTCTCATTTATTACAGGCATTCAGAGGCATTTAAACTCAAGTGTGCGCTCAGCGCTTGATATTTTTACTCAATTTGTTGCACTATCCCTTCTTTCGTCATTTCTGCCCAACATAATATTATTTCCTTTTCCCGATGACGTCTTATTCTCAATTCTCTGCTCTTTCTTCTTCATTTTTCACAGCCATTTACATCAAAAAGATGCAAAAACAGCATATATGTATTATTGGCATATACAACGATTTTTGGCTAATATTTTTTCTTCACGGCCGCCATCTCGTCTAAAGGTCAGCAGAAGAAGCTTTCTTTAATTCAGACATTAGGAAAAAGTCAGCATTGAAAAAGGTCTTATTTAATCCCGAGTGGAGCACACCGTGAACGTTGTCCGGACACAATATCCGATTTTATCCTCAGAGTGAGAGTTTTCTCGTCTTGCTTAATTTTCCCGGACTAGATTTTCCTTCGTATTCATTTTCTTGGCCTCCGTTCAAAGCCTGCTGCAGACACAAAACGGTCAGTTTCGCTTCCTCCTCAAAAGAGCAAAGAGTACTCTCTCTCTCTCCATTTCTAATTCCTTCTTTGGGTGAAAATTACACATAAGGCACGAGTTTCTTTCCTTCTTTCCTCCTTAAATTCCCCGTCGCAACAGTAGAAGTAGAAGTGAGATGAATGCCATGGCTGAGTGACCTCCTCCTCCTCCGAGGAACTGAGGCCGGCTCGAGGACGAGTCCAAGTTGATCGCGGCTGGAAAGAAAGAATAAAGAACACGATGATGACATTGCAATTTTAATCCCCGTATCACATCCAAGTCTCCAACAGAGCAAGTTATTTTTTATGCCACAATAGACCCATTAATTTTTAAACCACGCCCCAAATTGGCTGTAAGATATCAGCCTCCTCCTTTTACAATCTTGATAGTCACCGCGAAACTAATGCATACTGAAGCCCGCTTCGGCCATAACTCTCTCAGATGATTATAAGGTCGATCCTTATTGAGCCACATGCATAATAATGATAATAACTAAAAGGAGATTCAATGGAGATTCCCGCTGCGGTCTCGTAACTGTAAATAATCGTAATAATCTTCTTCTTCTTCTTTCATTTTGCATTTTGTATTCTCCACGCCTAGCTTACGGCTAATTTGTAACCCGGTCTCTGGCAAGTTGGGCGGAGATGAAAAAGAAGAAGAAGTACGATTATATCGATATCAATTCGACCGAAGAAAATGTAACAAATGAGTATGAAATATGACGGGTTAAAACACATGTTTCCGCACGGATGAAATGCATTTTCTGCATTCTAACTCGACCGCAGAGGGATATGCAACAATCCGAAAATGCTCTTCGTTGCCAAAATGTCTTCGGAAGTCTGTTAGACAAAACAAACCCATAAATAGGACACGGATCATGAAGGATTTTGTCTTCAAAGATCAAATCAAAAATGGCGTCATCACGACTTCTTTCTTCTTCTTCCCAAAACATCAGCGTAAAGTGCATTGATATGGAGATTTCTTCTTCTTCCGTTTTGGGCCACCCACCGCGAAGGCGACCCATGATATCAACTTGATTCCCTTTTGAGGAGGCCTCATGTTTCTGATTGAAAATAGAAGAAGAATATGAAAGAGATCCCATTGATTGTCCCTGGCTGTACAACAACCATCAGGAGCAGCAGGGCCAAGGTCAACCACAAAGAAACATCATCGCTACTTTATTACGATTACTCCTCCGATCGAAGCCGTTGTATATGGACCGTGATACTGCTTCTAGTTCTATATATTCCAGTTCAAAGTCTTTATCACGGCAGCAGCGGAGTCGTTTTGGGGTTCCTGGGAGGGCGCTCTTTACGTTCAAAGTGGCCACAAAATGCATAAGATGGTATGCACGTACATTATTTCCCAGCAGAAGTT
>LR140576.1:0-16073 GCA_900659605.1 Tisbe holothuriae | reverse complement strand
GCACTGGAGGACGGATCCAAGAAGTGTGTCGTGTGTGCCGCTGCGACCGGTGTCATGAAAAGGGTTTCAGATCTTGAGTGGCTTGGGGATGAGGCGGCCAGATGGATGACACAGGTCATGTTTCCGGTACGATTGGCTCAATCTTCTACGTTTCAGGGATTGTAATGTTTTTCTCTCCTCTAGAAAGGGAACATTGTCAGCCCCACCAGCAATATTTGTTCTACTTGCAACCCTAAGGTACAACGAGCCCTCAAACTTCATTTGGCCTCTGTTAATGCCAAGAAAGAACTTTTCGGAGAGCCTTGCGTCAAAACTGAAACCACTGACGATTGTAGAAGACCGGCAGTGCAGAAGCAAAAGTCACCTGTGAAACGGAGGGTTAAGACTGCGAATAACACCGGAGCGACACTGGAAGCGTTTTGTATAAAGATTTGGTCCGGTAATGCCAAGGAGGGGTTTCAGGATTATATCCACGAAACAAGTAAGAGTATGACTATACTTCTTGAAGGAACGTTCCTATTACTGATATCATTTTAGACCATGCTAGCAAGCAAACCGAAGACGAAGAAGAACAGTCAGCGGAGAACATGATTCTCATGGAATTGGATGACCTACTGCAGCCCTCTTCCACTACAAACCCTAATGAATCCAGACCAATTTTATTTTTAACGCAAAAGTGTCTGCAGACGGTTAATGTCGTGCAAGTGGCAGCAGAGGGAGACTCGCCGCCGCTGTTCGACATCCCCTCTGAAGAAGTCTTGCAGCTGGGCGCCGCTGTATCTCTTGTTGACGCCGGGCATGCGTTGGAGATCCGGACTGGCCTTGCAAACAAGGCAGAGCGTGGAAAGGGCGTTCGACCTGGGAGCTTCTATTGCACCCGCTGTCCCAAGATGATGTTTGCAGATTATGGCAAGGTTCTGCGACATATGTTGGGGAAGCATGCAACGACTAGTCAAACGACCGCATTAAATGCCATAAAACCAAAAAACAATGCCGTGAGCAACTTTTAAGTTTTTGATTGCAGAATATATGTATTAAAGCTGATTTAACTTCAGGCATCTCCCAGAAAACGGCCGAAACCGAGCAATACCCCTTCATCGTTATCGCACACCTGCCGGGTCTGTGAGATTTCCTTTTCCAGCGACGAGTCGTTCGCGAAGCACTTCAAGGAACTTCATCCGTCCTTGAAACCCTTCGCCTGCCCGTTGTGCGAGAACACGTTCACCAGAAAGGCCTCGCTGGAGGAGCACAAGCGGAGGCACAAGGGGGAGAAGGATAAGGAGTGCAAGGTAAGGCGTTTGCTGATTACAGCCTTTTAGTTGGTAATAATTACCTATTCCTAGCCTAGTTGAAGACAACTTAAAGCTTTCTTGCAGCATTCCCTTGGAAAAATTATAGTATATTTTTTCCAAGAGCATTCCTAAGTTTCATTGTTTCAGATTTGCCACATCTGGTTCTACTCCACCGCCTATTGGCGTCACATGTCCGTCGTGCATCCCGAGGAGGACAAACTCGTCTTCCAATGCGGCCAATGCCCAAAGCGGTTTGGACAGAAGTTTCGCCTTGTGAAGCACGAGGCAACGCATCTAAGCTACGACCAGCGGCCGTTCGTGTGCCCAAAGTGCCCTGAGAAGCGCTTCAGCAAGCTGGATGGGCTGCAGGCGCACCAGAAGATGGTGCATGTGGAGCCTGCTGGGGACCGCGGAGAGGGAGACCCGCTCCTGTGCACTGACTGCGGGAGGACCTTTCAGTCTGCGGGATCTCTGTCTGCGCACATGTAATTTAATCAGCTTTTGGGCAAGGGCTAGTTTGATCTAACTCTCTTTGTGTATATAGAGCAAGTTAGCAATGATTACAGTCCCTTGAAGTTAGTTTGATCCATTGAGATACTATAATTATTGTATCTCAATGGTTTGATCACACTCCAATGATTACGCATCCCTGTAATCATTGCACACTCCTTTCCTCCTTTGCAGAAATCGTCACCACAGATCGAGCAAGGAGGCGCTACTATTTGAGTGTCTGGACTGTGCAATCACCTTCTCCTCCGAAGAGCTGCTCACCCGGCACAGACAAGCTGTCCATGAAGGCGGCAATGAAGCCAGAGATGATTCTCCTATCGGAGGCCACAGCGGGGGCGTCGTGGATAGGATCGAGGTTGAGGCTGAAGGGTCGCAGCTCACCACGACCGTATCACTCGACGTGGCAACGACACCAAGAGCACATCGACTGGACAGCGTTGAGGAAGGGGACGAGGACGCTAAAAACACCATTGTACAGGTAAGGAATTCCGCAAGTCTCAAGAGAAGGCCAAAAGTCATTAGTTGACGCTTCAGATCCATGCGATGAGCCCCCGTCGCACTTCCATCACAACGACGGCGACCTTCATCCCGCCTACGGAGGATGACCTCAAGCAGGAGATTGAGGAGAGGAGAGCAGCGGAAGAGAAGGCTGAACAGGAGGTCAGGCGGAGGATACTCAGCGAGGCCAAAAAGCCGCTGCCACTCACGATGGCCAGCGCTAATGTAAGGGAGGCACCGCAGGAGCAACTACCGCCTGAGGGGGAGATCGCGAATGTGGCTGAGATACAAGATGATGGTGAAGGAGGTCATATTCTGACTCTGACGCCCAACGCAGGTGCTCTGCTGGCTCAGGAGGGGTCGGGTATCCAGCAGCAGCTGCTGTTACGGACGGCAGAGGGAGACTTTATCCTACCAATACCTATGGGAGAGATGGACCATCAAGAGGTAAAGGTCCCCCTTTTATGTTAGTTCTGAGTTTTATTATATCGATTACAGCAAGTGGCAACCCTGATTCAAGAGCCGTCTGGAGAGGAGAGAGTGATCCCGTTTATGCTGCCCACCAATCCTCTCCCACAGGAATCCCTGCATGCATCCCCGCCCACTACTGTCACCATAACAGTGGATGAACCCACTCAGCCTGGTGTCCCCAGTCAAAGTAGCCTAGTACCAGCTGCGGTCCAACACCGATGTGAGCCCTGTAATAAGACGTTCAAGTCTTCAAAGTCGAGGCAGCAACACGTGAAACTGATCCATGATGTGAGTTGAACAAATCTAATTGAGAGTATAATAATACGATTATTTGTGTTTAGACCGGAGTTCACAAATGCGCGATCTGCTCCCGAATGTTCAGTAATTCAAAGTACCTCCGAGAACACTCCAAGACGCACACGGCAGAGAAGCCCTTCAAATGTGATAAGTGCCCATCGGCATTCAAGGTTGCCCGGGATTTGGTCAGGCACACGCGACTGCATACTGGAGAGAAACCGTACAAGTACGTGTCCACGATTGTCAGGATGTACATTTGATTAACATGTATATTGTCCCTTCTAGGTGTCCCGATTGCCCCAAGTCGTTCAGTCACACGTCCAACCTGAGCGAGCACAGAACGCTGCACACCGGCCGGACGCCTTACATGTGTGAACGCTGTCGGAGGCCATTCCGTATCTGGAGCAGCTACAAGAAACACTCGGTGCGCTGCAAGATGCCAAGAACGAGCGAGGCCAAGCAGGTGGCTGGACAGTTAACTGAAGTTATTGTTCTACAAAGTGGAAATATACTTGCTATGGAGTAGAAGTTGCTTGCGATTTGTATAGATATATTACTGGCACAAATTTCAAAGTAATTATTATAAGCAGAATGGATAACTGTGTTCATGACAAATATAGAACTATGATGACAGGATGTAAAGCATGTAAAGCAGATAATCTCTTCTCCAGTCGTGGCCGCGACGTCCTCTACCAGAAATGTGAGTCGGCGTGCGGCATTTTGACGACGCCAACACCGCCACCCAGTCGGCGGAAGTTCATAGACCCGCAGTGTTTCCACGAGTTGGAGTCCACGTCGAACTGCTCCAACGTCTTCAGGTACGTGGTGCCGTCGAAGCCGCCAACGGCGTACAGAGATCCGTTGACCACGGCCAGACCCACCTGGAACAAGAAATACCAATGTTGATATAATTCAGATACGCAATTAAAAAAAAGATTTTTCTCACGCCACTGCGCCTTGACATCATAGCCACAATTGGGCTCCAAGTGTTTGTTTGGGGATTGTAGCGTTCGGCGGAAGACAGCTCCGTGAGGTCGTCCCTACCGCCGACGGCGTAGATCATGTTGTTGAACACGGCGCAGCCGAGATGCTTCCTCCGCGTCGACATTGGTGCCATCGCACACCACGTGTTTTTAACGGGGTCGTAGCTGCAATAAAGGCGATGACGATGAAGGTTCCAACAGCTATAAACATGATCTCACCGTTCCACTGTGTTGAGAGGACATGTTCCGTCTGAGCCTCCGATGGCGTACAGGTATCCGTTGAGGACGGCCACGGCAACACCGAGACGACGGGTCGTCATAGACATCACTTTGGTCCACTTATTATCCTTCGGATCAAACCTGAAAGTTTAGAACAGCTTCAAGATGACTGCCGTGCATCCATGAATGAGTAATCGTACCGTTCAACATGATTGAGACAAGAAACTCCGTCCTGCCCTCCTACGGCATATAGATATCCGTCTAAAACTGCCACACCCACCGAGGTACGGCACGTTGACGTCGGTGCAACATCTGCCGACCACTGGTTCGTCTGCGGATCGTAGCGCTCTATCGAGTTTAGATACGAGTGACCATCGTGACCTCCAACGGCGTACAGGAGTGATGACAAGACCGCCACTCCGACACCGCATCGCCGCTTAGACATTGGAGCTACCATGCTCCACTCGCCCTTCTGAGGGTCGTAGCGCTCTACGGAAGCGATGGCGTCGCCACTGCACCAGCCGCCCACAGCAAACAGAACTTCGCCACGGCGGATGGGCTTGCGGGGTCGGGTGCGGGGTCCTTGCATCCTGGCGGGAAGAAGGCGAGTTAAGACAGCAATTCTTGATATTACCTAGCCCAGCACTGAAATAGTCGAATATTACCTTGGGCGTTCCTGCGGCAAGAGCAGATAATTCTTCGCCTCATCCACAAGGTCTCTGCAGCTGTCATCACTCTTGATGAGCAGGTCCGCTCCCACCGTGCCTACGAGAAACTTTGGCGAGAGAAGGGGCAATCGAACATGCTGCAACACGATGGGCAGATGTTGCCGCCGCTCCAGCATGTTGTACTTGACCCAGGCCATGACCGCCTGGTACACCTGCTCCTCAGAGCGAACATTCAGCTCATCACTCTCGCACACTTCGCACAGCTGCTGCAGTGGCAGCAGCAAGAACTCCTCCTGCTCGATCACCTCCTGGAAGTGGTGCTGGGTGAACTTCTCGGCCGTTCTATGCAGCTCCCTGCACGCATGGGTGTCGGCGAACGCCCTGATGCCGAGGCAGTTTGATGGGTCCAGTTGTCGCTTTAGGAACTCGCAGCAGACCTCCTGTATCTCCTGAAGCTGCAAGAGACACGCCGCGGGTAGCAGCGTCTGCACGTTCGACTCCTCGACGACGATGTGAGAGGTGTAGCAGAAGTCGATGAGCGTGTCGAGGGCGGTTTCCTCAACGTCCCGAATCGTCACCTCGGTCTGTTTGGACTCGGCCATGTCGCCTGTGAACATGGCACGGAAGTAGGGACAGCACGCAGCTAGGATGACCTTGTGGCCGTAGATTCGGCGGCTGCCAACGTGAAGGACGACGTCGCAGAGCTCGCCAGCCTTGCGAATCTCATTCATCTCTGCAAAGGTTCCGCGAGAGTGCTTTTCGCTAGTGTACGCCAGAACGGCTGCGGGGCTGGCCGCTCGCTCCATTATGAGGTCATGGGCCAGGCTTCCCCCGCCGCCGCTGCCACCCAGTGGAGGTCCTCCTGCGGCCCCACCCAATAAAGCAGGCGGAGGGTTCATGGACGGCGATCCTGCGCCCTCTGCGTTTGCGGCAGCGCCCGCGGGCGGCGCCCCACCGGGGCCACCGTGATGGGTGAGGTCGAGAATTGTGAAGGTGGGAGGAGATGCCAATAAAGGAAGATTTCCTGGGCGCAGATCTCTTTTGAAGGCCACCAGTCAGTTGAGTCGAGAATGCAGACTGCAGAGCCCACAGATCTCCATTAGTAACAACTGGTTACTATTACATATCTGTGGCAGAGCCAGAGGCAGAGGAAAGGCTGCTTGCTACTCCTGTAAAGCAATCATTGTGTAAAGCAACTACGCACGACTACTCCAGCAAGAGAGAAAGAAGAAATCAGCTTGCTGCTTGCCTGTCTAGCTAGCCGACTGGCTCTGCTAGGTCGACGATGGAGAAAAACTCTTCTCTCACTTTATGGAGACAACGGTTTCATCCTTTGACATATTTTAATTATTTATTATTGTACAAACTCATCGAACTAGGACAACAATTAAACCTCCTTGTACAGTCTACACAATGACGCCTCCAAATGCAGGTCCATATTATATTAAGGAAATATGTTGTTTGAATTTTAACCACCCAAAATCATTAATTACATCTCTCATTTAAAAGGCATCTATCTGGAAGCTTTAAAATTTCCCTAATATTGGCACTTTTGTTTCTATTTTCCCATTTTCGGCATTATGACTTTTTAATTGACTTAATTTTGGTACGTTGAAAATATTTTCAATGTATTATTAGGGTCATCATTTAACCATTGAGATTTACTACTGCTAACTTAGGTTTTAGGTTTTAGGTTTTAACTGATAAACTAAATTAACGAGCATTTGCATGTTAAGCATAATAGTTCTTTTTGCATGCAGTATAATGGATACCGGATGTATATATTAACTCTGCTGTAGTAGATAACTTAATTCTCCTCTTCACCACAGACTTTTATTTTAGGTGTAAAATGCCATGTTTTATCTAAGTAAATTCCTATGCCGGGGTATTAGTAGTTATTTTTCCAATAACAACCATAGAGCACTGAAATACATTTATTTGCCCTTTGTCTGTACCTTAGATAAAAACAACCATTACTAAGGTTTAGGGTGCATAGATATATAGGGTAAAGTAGTGTAGCTGACTGAGATAAATTAAAAAATTGTCACTCAATCAGAATTGTCGTTAGTAAATATAATATCCGATATATATTTCGTTTCATATGCCCAAAGAAAAACTTGGATTCCTCTGTTCATGGTTCTTGTATTCTTCTGGCCCCGTTAAGGATAACCTCATCGGGCTCCTGTCCTGTCCTCCAATTAGCTGAGTGGCGAGGCTGCTCCAACCGGCGGAGGCTGCTTCGTTTGGGACGCAACTTAATCTCGGAACGGATGACGGAGTCGAAACCGGTCCAGAAGAGTTGCGGCTGGATGAGTTGCTCATCAGAAGTCTCTGTGGGTATAAAATATACTTTTCCTCCTCCTTTTTCTTAAAGGATTGCACGTTTTTGATACCTCCTCCGAAATAGCTAATTCCGTTAAGATTTGCCTGAGCGCAATCTCTGAACCACCATCCTCCTCCGAGTTTGGACGGGCAAGAGCGATTTAAACTGCGGCTGTGGTCGTTATCGCTAAGGACGAAAAGATACTTTTACTCGTTCGGTCCTTAAATTGTATAACTTACTATGTCGAGAACGGTTCGCCATTGCTATATGCCAGGCTGTCGGATATATTTCCGGAATAATGGTCAAAATTGGCGCGATAAAGACCATCTGACGAAAGGCCAAAGTGATCATACCTTTGAACAGGTATTATTATTTATTGCATTAGGAGACTAAATAATAAGTGTATACCGTGCCATTCCTTTAACGCCATTCTGATTCCACAACTCCACCAGTATTTCCTGCTCCTTGTGGTCACTGATTTTCTTGACGAGATCTAGACCGAGCCATATTTCTCCCCTCTCATCGCCGAAGCCTTGAACGTAGCTGCTCCAGGATCGGTTGAAGAAATCGGTCGGATTGGCAAAGTCCCCTCGACTATTCAATACATTTATAAAGTACTGCTTTTAACTGAATTGCTAGCGTTACCTACCTCTGAATGACCGTCCACCCTCCGCCAAGTGTGTCCATATCACACTTAACTTTGGCTCTCAGCGAAGACGTTCCGAACTTGAGCTTCAGCGTGTAATGACCGCTTGGAAGACTCAAATTTGAAACTGGAAGCAACTAAATCGTTGTTATCAGATCTCACTCATATTATCACACAACTCACTTCTTAGTTTATTGCAGTCCTGGAACTTTGCCTGTCTGCTGCTCCTGATGACCGTTTCGCTTATGTCCGCCAGCACCCTTGGGTCGCCCACGCCAAAGCCGCCATTAATGCAACGGATCTGGCCATAATTCTCATCTTCAGAGTGAATGTCGGTGCTATTGCTGATAAATGTTAAATTATTCTCATTTTAGTTGTGCGTTAAAAAGATGCTTCTTGTATTAGTACCTTCCGCCAATTGCATAATTCTGGAACCATCCAATAGCCAACAAACCCAACAAGGTGACAAGGATTAGGCAGCATAAAATGCCAAAGAGTATCACGCAAACATGCAGACATTCAGTCCAAGGGTTCAAACTTTAATAAAGTGCACTTCGAGTAAATGTAAGAAATTTTACATTATTTGTGCGTACGTGTTGTTCCGCTTAACAGGATAGGTCGTGGGGTTGTAGATTCCATTGAATCTCGCATCCTGCAGAATATCCTCCTTATTGACGGGCTCCTCAAACGGATACTCAACCTCATCGTCGTCTTCGTCGAATTCGCCGTCTTCAAAAACGTCTTCCTCGTGAGATTGGGTCTCATCTACGAAATGGACTTCCAGTTTTGTGTGCTTGATGTCATCCAGAGATGATGATTTTGCCTCCATGTTAATGAGAGTTGAGTTATGTTTGATTCGTCATACGGTTTTGTTCATTAGCTTCCATTAGGGGAACAAGGTAACTGATATGATAAGAGTGCAAAAAACGGAACTAATGGGCAGTATGAGGTTACCCATAGGCTAACATTAGAAGCTATAGACTCATAATTAGTCATAAATTATATGGAAATCTATTGGAAATATTATACTCCTGGAAAGACGACGATGATGATGATCTTAGAGGTTGTGTGATTTTGCGTCTTGTCCGTTCCGTCCATTTCTTCCCAGCTCGTCTCTTTTTTTCCCGCAACCGGGCGGGAAATCTCGCTTGAGCAACAAAAGAAACAAAACTGACAACAGTTCTCAGTTCTGTAGCTCAGCTCTGCCTTGACAGCCAAATCACTCAGCAAACTCCATTTCCAGCATCGTGACCACCACCTTCAGGCTTGGCACCACTACCAGCATCGTCCTCGTCAACCGGTCCCTCTCCAGCCCCCAGCAGGCCCCGCCCACTCACTCAGCCCTTGAATTCTGCCCCGCCCACATCTTCACGCGCCACGATCACGATGCCCTCAACGACGACCGAGCAGCAGCAGCAGCAGCAGCAGAGCCGCGGTCGCGAGCGCGACAGGCGAGACAAGAAGCACAAGGAAGAGGACGGAGAAGAGTAAGAGAGAGAGAGAATTAAGAGTATGTGTAGGACGATCAGGCATTCACGGAATCATCCATTTCAGGAGCCCCGACAGGTCCAGATCCCAGCTTCGTCACGACTCTGGGGAGAACTCTGCTCCCAACGGGGTCGGCGCCAGCAAGCAGTCCTCCTCCTCCTCCCACAACAGCCGTCCCAAGTCCAAGTCTTCGTCCAACGGCGACCCCGACGAGCTGGAGACGGACGAGCTGGTGCTGGCGCGGCGGGAGAAGCAGCTCGAGTACGGAAAGAACACCATCGACTACGAGGACTACACGGCGGCGGTCACAAGGCAGGGAAGGAAGAAAGGCATGCCGACCACGCCGGATAAAACGAGGAAATACAGGTAACGATCTAAGAAACCTTCAGCAAATTGCAGTGGTCTAATATTCCATTGCAGCCGGCGCCAGTGGGACGGTCTCGTCAAGGCCTGGAAGATCGACATCCACAACTGGACGTCCGAGAACCCGCACGAGCTGCGCAAGAAGCAGCGCGCGGAGCAGAACAAGAACGAAGGGAGCAGCAGCAGCAGTAGCAAGGCCGCGTCCAGCAACGGCGACGGCGATCGAGACGAGGAGGCGCAGAAGCTCCTACAGGCGGACACTGAAGAGGACGTCTTCATGGCTTCAGGCAAGAGCGCGTCGTGTGTCGTGCTGGAGAGTGGCACTGTGGACGAGGGCGGGGTGGTATCGAGCGGTAACCGCATGTGCGGTACGCTGACCAGCGCGTTGGGGGTCTTCGGGGTGGTCATGTTGGCCACTGCCGTCGTGCTTATGGCTATGGTCTTAATGGGGTTCTAGCTCGAGTTTTAAGAGATTTCAGCAGTATTCGTGTAGTTGAAAGAGTAAAATGAGTTATATATTTTGGAAATTAAATTGCCCTGTTGGAAAGAGTACAATGGAACCATAACCAAGCAAGTTAGATGGAACAGACCACTTACCAGAATGACCCAAGCTGTTCAAGTAAACCCCATGACCCCCAGATCTCAAATCCTAAGCTCGATCTCCTCTTTTGTAGTTCTCTTCTTCTTCTTTTACTTCGCCCTTCCTCTCTGTTATTATATTCATTTCGTTCTTTCTGTCCTCTTCTAGGTGATGCCATCCAAGATTGAGGACAGATTGGAAATGCCAAATGGACCAATGCCATTTTTGCCCCTACGCATTTTCTGCTACTGTTTACGCTTTTGTTCTGCAAGTTTACTATAGAATGAGCAATCCATGCCTGTGACGATCAAGTTTAACGCTTAGAAAATTAAATCATAGTGTCAAAAAGTTGTATTTTACCGTACCATGTAGACCAATGACGAAATGAATAAAAGAACTTTAAATGAGCGGATTATTGTGCAATATTTGTCATTTAATGTATTATGAATGTCTTGATACTTTCACTCCGATATATAAACTTGCTGCACTCCTTGCGCTGACCCGGATTGTGCTGTTTGCTGCTGCTGTGCCGCCTGCTGAGGTTGCTGCTGTGCTTGAGCTTGTTGCCCTTGTTGCGGCTGCTGGAACGACGCCGCCTGAATGGGCGCGGTCTGGATGACGAGCGGTTGCTGGGTCTGCGCCCCGCCTGCAATCCGGTTCCGAATAATCTCCATCTGCTCTGGCGTCAGCGCCGCCATGGGCACCTGCAGGATCTCTCCGTTGGACCCCATGAACTGAGTCACGATCTGAATCCCGCCCGCTGGCACCATGTTTGCAGCAGGTCCAACCTGGATCACCTGCGGGGCAGTCTGGGGCATCGGTTGCGCCTGTTGCTGCTGTGGGTTGTAGTAGACGACCTGGTCCGTTGACGGCACTGCCTGCTGCTGCGGCGGCGCTGTGGCCGCTGCCGTGTTGTTTGTGGTCGTGGCATTAGCATTGGGCGGTGGTTTGGTCCCCCCAGCCGCCGGTTTGTTCTCATCTCTGGGCACGATATCGATGAGAAAGTCGAACTGGTCGTACTTTGCTGCCGCCATAGCGATGTCGTTCCTCTGCAGTGTCCTCCGCTTGTTGTCCTCGGTGTGAATCCACGCCCTCATGGTGAGCTCCGTGATGAACATCTCGGCTGCCTTTGAGAAGAGCGCCGGCGCCTCTGCCGAGATCATCTTGACGTCGTCGTCCATCTTCATGATCTTCTTGATCCTGGCGAGCGGAAGGTCAAAGTGCTTCACGTCGTGCCCGCTCAGCTGTCGGATGTCCTCGTTGACGCGCGGCCAGAAGGCCTCGTAGTGCTGCTGGGCAGACACCTCGGCGGGGGACGAAGACGAGCCCTGCATCGAGAACAAGGACAGGCTGCGCACGAGGAACGAGGAGGGAACAAAAACGAAAATTAAAAAGCTCGAGTCCGAGCAATCATGTCTTTAATTACCTAGGTTAATGGCTAGTAGATTAATACGGATAATTACTACTTTATGCAATTAGTTATGAGTAGCTTTCTCCGGTTTGCCTGTCAAAATTCTGTTGGTTTATTTTTGTTTTGTTTGGCGTCTGCTGATTTCAATTTTGAATCGACTACAACTTTTCAAACTTGCAAATATAGAAAGGGAAAAAGGCAAGTCGAGCTGGGAATGAACAACAAGCGTTTTGTATTAATAGATGAGAAATTTGGGAATTTAACCAATACTTAACTGTGTATAAAGGTAAGACAAACAACAATTTCTACTTCATAGAGTACTTTTTTAATGGATTTTAGCCCCCTAAACTGGCGACTGTTCCTCTTTCCGTCCGCTCCGTGTTCCTCCGTTCGTTCCCTCTCCGACCGACGTTTGTCTTTTTCATCCCGTTTCGACGCTTCTTCCTTTTCCTCGTTGGTCCCCCAAATCAACACAATGGCCGATCAGGTAAGAAACAAATTGAATTCTCTATTGTACCATAAAAATTACTTTCAGGGATTGTAGGACATGAACGAGCGGTTAAAGCAGGGTCTGGCCCATATAGCAGTGTCAATTTAGGGCCAATCCATGATCTGGTCATAAATCATAATACTGCAAAAATATTTTGTCCGGTTTTAAAGAGACATGTCGCTTTGAAAGTGAAATAGCAAAATCTTGCATTTTTAGTCAAATTAGGACCGATATAAGAACTTCAATCCCAGCGCAATGCAATAGAAGATCCGCAAATGGCCCTCTGGTCAAAGAACCTATGTTGATGCCTTCAATATTGCCAGATTCGCGTCCTTCCCTTTGAATTATTTTGTTTGTTTTTTCGCCTAGTCTGAGCGCGCGTACCAGAGGCAGCCGACCATCTTCCAGAACGGGAAGCGCCCGGCCGCCTCCACCAAGAGAGTGACGCTTAAGCGTTACATCAGAACGGTCGGGCTGGGATTCAAAACGCCCTCGGAGGTCATGAAATGAGCCCCTCTTTATATTTTTGGCGTGCATTTTCGTAGCACATGTAGCCACGAAGGCCTCTATTTTGAGACTTGGCCTTTCCATACCTACTGTATAGCTGCACTAACCGCCCTTTTTAGGCAGTTTCACTCATGACGAGACATGATGCTGAAAACACTAATTCACCACGTAGCACCATTCATAACTTTTATTCGATCCATGTTTTTACCATATAATCACTGCATATAGAAATGCATACGTGTGCCTTTTTTTATCCCGTCTCTTTTTCTCCCTTCTCCTCCTCCTCTTTGGCGTGTTCCGTGTTTGCCTCCCTGTAGAACGAGCGCGGATTCCAGAAGCAGCACAACGTGTTCCTGTGGAAGAAGGGCGGAATCAAGAAGGCCGACGCGAGATGGGTGCAGAACCCGGGACTGGGATTCAAGATCCCTAGGGAGGTAAGTACAAGCACTAAACCGGTTGCGCAACACCACCACTCTTGTTTGTTTTCTTTTTAACACCTAGTTGGCGTTTTTCTTCAGTAGCTAAGTTGTTTAATATACAGCGTTCATGTAGCTATTGTTAGTAACATTAAATTTCCCGTTTCAGGCTCGTGAGGGTGTGTACATCGACAAGAAGTGCCCGTTCACCGGCAAGGTCTCGATCCGCGGCCGCATCCTGACTGGCGTCATCCAGAAGCTGAAGATGCGTCACACGTGCGTCATCCGTCGCGATTACCTCCACTACATCAAGAAGTACAACCGCTTCGAGAAGAGACACAAGAACATGAGCGTGCACCTCAGCCCCTGCTTCAGGGACGTGTCGGTCGGCGACGTGGTCACCGTCGGCGAGTGCAGGCCGCTGTCCAAGACGGTCAAGTTCAACACCCTCAAGATCACCAAGGCGAGCGGAGTCAAGAAGGGATTCTCCAAGTTCTAAGGGAGCGTGACGATATGTGGCGGGTTCGCGCGCTGTTAAAAAAGAAATAATACACGCGAGGGCAACTGCAAAAAGTGCGGTCTTTACTGTGAAGACTTTCTCCTGCTGTTATTGAGTGACTTTTCAATAGTCGCCCGTTCAAATTCCATCCAACTGGTGAAGTTGAGCGGCCTGATGGCCACGTCGTTGAGCTCCGTCTTGAAGCCTTCCCTGTAGGCATGGACATGGAGGCCTCGCCAGCCGGGTATCTGGTAGTGTGCGAGGGTCTTGTCAATGATGGGATGCCAGTTGCAGAAGCCCTTTGCGACGATTGTGCGTCCGCCTGCAAAGAGTGCCGACCACATGCCGTAGCTTCCAAAGTCAAAGATTGAGTGATTGCAGCTGCCCAAGGCGGCCATGTCGAAGTGCTTGGTCCGGACCGTGTCGGGTAGCTTTGAGTAGTAATCTGGGGTGCAATAGAAGTGCTTCTCCGTTGCTAGGTGACCCAAGCACCAGTTGATATCGTCCGAGGCGACGATTATCGCGTACCGGTTAGGACTTTCTAGGTCCTGCAGCATTTGTTTCACGGCTTCTCTGTACCACGCGTCGTCGATGGAGCGTCCGTCTGTGAATGATAGAATCAGTTCTGTTCAAATTCTGTTCAGAAGCCGGGTTTTGTTAACTTTTCAGGTTAATCCGGGCGTTTAGCATGAATATTTTAACCATTCTTTATTAAGCAAAGTCGGACTTGGATCACGCTTAGGCTGAAAAATATATCAAAACAAACTCCGGGCAGCTGCCATTCTCCAATGGTATTGGAAGAAAATGTTACTAATCTAATGACCTTAATTAAATGCCTTCTTTTGTCTCCTGCGTGAGTGTATTACACATACAAATACTTGCGTATAAATTTCAAATGGATCTCGGGATCATTAACCTATAAGATACAATAATAATGCTATTGTATCTCAATGGGATTAACTTGCTGCACGGAGGAGATAAACAAGTTTATCTCCTCAGTGCTTGCTGGAAAGTTTGATTCTCTGTCGCTTCGGTTTCGTTGAAGCGGAAAATACACATGAGGTACAAAGACTTAAATGGTGTTTTGTATCTTACTTCCGCATTTTCTCTTCAAATAACTTTGCATGTCAGTCCTTCGCACGTGCATTCCTATAAAAGCAATATCGTCGTTTCCATTGCGAGGCACCATCGAAGCAACTTTTCTTAAATAAGCTTCTGCCGCTTCTTGAATACTGCAATACGTGTTCGTGATGTATGATTATTTAATCATTGGTGGTACTTTACTCTTCTCTGAATGCAAACTCCTTTTTAAGCTCCTTCCAGTGCGGATAGTAGAGATTGGGCGCGTTAGGATACCCTCTCATGAGTACTCGAGCCCCGAACTGGCCCGGCGCCACCTCGTCATGCTCCTCGCACTGGAAGTCTGAATGCACAGTGGATTTGCGGAACTGAGCCAGACACTTGTGCCCGGATCTCTCCGGCAAGCTCTTCAAAGACAGGTTGGGAAACACTTCCGTCAAGAACGATCCCATCTCCTGAATGAGATTGTGTTTTAACGTTTCTCTCACGTTATATTTTACCTCATCGAACCGGATTCATGACTCCTGTCAGGCCTGCGCACTTGGTCGCCGCGTACAGGGTGGCGTATTTGCTCAGCTGGTTCCCCAGACGGCCGCCTGTCCTCGTTGTGATGAGATCCGAGCCGAAGTTGCTGCACTCGTCGGAGGAGGAGAAGAGGTGCGGTGGGAGCCCCTTCTCCTCCTCGGAGCTCTCCGTTCTTGCCTCTTCATTATATATATTCGGGCCTGGCTTATAATCGTCCGTTCTAGCCTCTTCATTATTCGGGCCTGGCTTATAATTATTTGATATTCGCTCCTTATAATGTGTATAGATGACGAAAAAGAAGAAGACGAGGGAGACCTCAAAAATGTGCCGCACTTGAAACAGAGACATGATTTTTGGACGTAATAATAGAGTATTATTAGTGTTCACGGAGCTCAGTGTATATATGTAGTGACCCACAGTGAGTTTGCAGTTGTTCTCTTTGACATATGCGTCGGGTTGTGAATTGGGGTAGCAATAGTTATTGTAATAAATTTAAATAGTTGTATCATTGCCTATGTTATTGGTGAACGATCGGCTGTTACTGTTTTTTTCATTAACACGAGTTTCATGATATTGATTATTTTAGAATGCGTACATACATATATTACTGAATGCACCTTTATACTACGAAATATACTGCTTCGTGCTTTTAATTTGCAGATTTTGAGCAGCGCCACGAGTTCGTTGTCTCAGTTTACCAGTTCAAAAGAAACATTCCCTTGCTTCACATCAATTGCTCTCCATCCCTCCAATTTTCCTTCTTTTAATGCTTTCCGAACAATATACTCACGTCTGCCACTGCAATAG
>LR140575.1:0-16053 GCA_900659605.1 Tisbe holothuriae | reverse complement strand
AACTTCAACCCCAACGGATGTGCCGTCTACAAATGTAATAGAAATGGTGTCTGGGTGTGTGTGGAGCCTTGCAGGAATAAAAATAAAATAGGTGCCCTTTAAGGACAAGAAAAAAGGAATGAAGAAATGAACCCATAAATATCGATACTGACATATAAAAATTACTTCCGGAAGTATTTTAAAACAAAATCCATGTGCATTATTCCATGCTCTACTATTTTTTCAATTTAACTTGGTACATTTTTATATGGGCCCTTGAATGTGTTTATTTAGTACTGCATTGATCTGTTAAATAATACCTTTATGCAAGAAATTCTAGACCCTAGAATCCCTTGCTTTATGCAATGAACTTAAATATAAACAACTCTATTTCCAAAGATCCAAAAGTATAATTAGGATTGTTTATAACCTATGGAAAATTTCAATCATATTAGGCAGAACTACATGTTCTACCTAATTTATTAATATGGGGGGTATCTTCAAGCTTCGTTGGCAATTAATTTTTTTAATTTTGCAAAAATGGATGGGATTTATTTCAATATGAAAATAACTGATCCAAATTTTAAACCCGTGTTATTATGTGCATCTCTCCATATGTATACTCATTTGAAACCAATTTTATTCCTTTAACCATGAAATATTAAGAGTGTCATAAGATTCCCTGTGTATAACTGGTTAAGGTTCCATTTATGTACGTTTCTGCTTTACTCTACTCTATCTCAAAAATCATGCTAAGATGACGCTTCCAAGATCATTAACCTCCATTGTTTCTCTTTTAAAGCAACCATGCTTCAAGGTCGTCTGAAATAAATAAACTATGATCTTCGAATATAATTCATTTTGTGGGATATTTTATTTCGGATGAAACCCTATGCTTTTATCAATCTCTTAACGTAAAAATATATTTTTTACAATAGCTGAACCATCCAAGCAAAGGCAACACTTTTGTTGCGTTTCCATCGTCTTCCGTCTTTTCTTTCTGACGGCAACAGCAGTTTCGTGCGAGAGAACAAAGCAAAATATACTCCTAGATAGACTTCCCAAATTTGACCTTGACAGCCACAAGCGAGCTCGTATTTCCGCATATAAAACAGTCATGCTTCGCTCCCTACATTCAAAATGAAATTACTTTTACATGCCATGCAAATTCACAGACTCGCGAAATTATGAGACACTTTTTAACTCCATCTCGTCTCCTGCTGTGAAATCTGGAGTGAAAAGTGAGACGACGTCGGGTTTCTTTCGGATTTTCCCCCCGACGATGTCATGCTGAGTTTCGGCTGGAGATTAATTCGATGATGGCTGTAATTCAATTATGAGATCAGTGACCGGAGTTGGGGAGAGATTAAAAGGATGGAAATTGAACCTTTAACAAGCACTCGCCTCTGCTTTAACTAAACTTACCCTGTGATATAGCATTATCATTATAATTGACTATTCTCTCTATACTGTAAAATATGTGTCTCAAGAACATAGTAACTAGTTAACTGTAATAAGAATACACTTTATTTTAAAGATTTTAAACCTGCAGACAATTGAAGAATCGATTAGTAGGGCAATATATAAACTGCCATTATATATATTGTAATCAACATAAGATTGTGCATAAAATTGAAATAAAGCAATCTGGTACAACAACAACTCACTACTTTTATACGTACATGTAGGTAGCTTAAACCGTTTAATGACACTGAGAAGACGACAACTACCGTAATTTTGCGACTACATTTTTTTTCTGCCATCTCACGACCTTCAAATGAAACTCCATTCTTCCATTCGCACACATCCAACATATGATGCTCACAAAAGGGGATTTTCCAAGAACGGGTTGAAGGATTACAAGAAGAATTTTGTTTTCCTCAAATTTTGACGTATCTCATGCCCGAAGGACGATTGCGTAATTCGATTTGAGAGGCATTGACTACAGTGTATGTTGGTTTCATTCGACAGGAATTTCCATGGGAAATACACAAATGCGTATTAATGGCGATACGTGCAATTAATCAATGCAGACGTATAAAAACGACGAATACGCCTTTATAAAGAATTTTCTTGAATGAATTTTTTCGTCTATTCACAATTTTTCAACCGTCTTTCAACCATTTTTATGAATCACTTTCAACACAGCGATGCAGAATATTTTCTTTACAACATTTATTTTGATTTTTTTCCTCTTAACATTTCTTATAATCCTTGACTTTTGCACAACTTTTCTCGCCTCAGTTCCTTTGGCACACGAAGGAGCAGACGAATCCGTCCTTCAAGACCTTCGACATGACTTTTTAAAGGGGATTTTTGCGTTTCTTTCCCGATTATATCTTCACATCGTCGTTATCATCAGAGCATGAGAGACATTTATGATGATACGCTTTTGTTTTCCCTCCGCTGACCGCAGAGTCCTTGCGATATTTTTTTCATTACTTTCTTCACGATCATTATCAAGCTGTCCATTTATACACTCGAGGAGAGAAATTACCCTCAATCTATCACATATTTTGAAGTACACTTCGCCCACTTCACCGCCGTCTAAAGTACCCCTCCAAGGGCCTGAATATGGAGTACTTGTAGAGAGATCGGCCGCCGTAGCCGTACACAAGCTCACTCTTGCCGTCCTTGTCGTAGTACGGGTAGCGGTGCTGGGGGATGTCGTAGTAGCTGTTGGGCCACACGAACAGGTTCTTGAGGCTGAAGCGGCTGCGTTTGGGAGTCATGTGGTTGGCGGTGAGGTGGCTCCGGCCGAGTGGGGTGGAGAGGGCGGCACCTCCGAGGCAGAGGAGAGCCACGCCTCCGAGAAGCAACGCTCGGAGGAACATTTTTATGAGGGTTGTGGCAAAATCACTTGCTTGTCATGTCCGCATCAATGTGCGACTGTGCCGATTAATATTCCGGATCCGCGAGGCGGATGATGGTTTTCAAGGGTGCGCGCGCAAAAAGGGGACGTAGCGTACGCGGACGACGTTGGTTTGCTCGGATGACGCGCTTTAGAAGCGTTCGAATCTCCGCTGTGGATATTAAACGGGGACTGTTGTCGAGCTATTATTGCTACGTTCATCTATGTCCTCAAGGGGTCAAAATAGATTATATAACGCACAGAAAGAAGGTTCAAGAACCGGATTTTCCTGGAAACGACAACAGTTGCCTGAATGGGAATTATGCGTACAGAGACCATTCTTGACCGTCACCCGCACGCTTGTTCTCCAAAAGCAGGACGACAACTTTTATAACGGAAGTTGGAATAAAGGCAACGAATTTGTTGTTCAAGACTGTTTTTCTGAGTACAGGTATTTGAATAAGCAAAGGGGATAAACAGGAAGCGGAACAGAGCGACAGTTTATTGAGTTTATTTTAGGCAACAGAAAGAGAATATTTAGCATTTAGATCTTACTAACATACATATTTGAATGGGCACACCTGCTTTTTCATATAATTGGAACCATTTTTAATAGTAAACTATTATCGCTATTAATAACTTATGTATTTAGTGAGCGCCAGCACATGTACGATACAAAGTTTCCAGCTTTAATAATTTAGAAATTGGAATACATCAACCTTCATCTTTTTTATAATATTGTTAGGATCAGAATAAATTATATAAAAATGCACTCCAGAGGAAACACTCAAAAAAGGCAGCAACAAAATCAATCTTGCCATCGGAATATTCATGCACGAGGACTCATTCTCGTCCTCCTTTACCTCACTCCTCCGAAGGTCTTCCTTGGCCGTGCATGCTCTAAGACTCCTCCGAAGACGGGAGCCCTCCTCCTCCTTGAAGAGCGTGCGTGAGTGCGTATGACTAAGTTCACCTGCCCAAAGTCGGTGCAGTGTGTGTGTGTGTATATGTGGAGGTGTATTATAGCTAGAAACACATCTGGTCACATTTTCCTCATTGAAACAGTGTCACGAATTAAAGAGTTGAGCATTGGCACTGGACATTTGCATTGGAGTGTCGTCTGAGGCAATTGTCCGCCTTAAGGTAAGATTATGTATATTATGACTATGGTTAGTTAGTGATGTCCTGCAGTGGTTGCCAACGGCCCAACAGGTGCAGCTGGTGATCTAATAATAGGGAAGCAGGAAATGGTATCATTGGGTTAAATGAGTGTGCAAATAGAAAGTGAAAAGGACGTTTAGTAAGATAAGGACTGAACGGTGCCAACTGTGAGTGGTGAAATTGAAAAAATAATGATTTTATCATGTAGTTAGAAACTGTTTGCAAAAGTTTATAATGTACAATTTTCAACAGCATATGTAATTAAGTGTTGCAAATTTGCATATGGAAGTAGTCTAAAGTCAAAGTTTCCTTAACCAAAGTTGCAAAAACGTTGAGATCCAATGTCCTCTTTCAGTCATCATCATGCACAACGGCGGCGAGCCCTCCCCCGACTACCCCCACCACACTGACCTCGGCCACCACCACCACCATGACGTCGACCCACACCACCACCCGGGGTCGGTGGCATCCGTGCCAGGCCCGCGCCCACCCTCCAGGACCAACATCACCGTCAACACCGACCCGCACCCCGGAGCTCAGGTCACGCAGATCAACCTGGACATTGGCTACTTTAAGACGTTGCCGGGGATCCTAAAGATTATTGAAATGGTGAGATGATGTCATCGTGTTCACTAATCAATGTCAGATGATATGAAACTGGCCGAGTATTTTAAAGAAACCGGTATTGCAAGGATGTGATACGACTCATGTCTTATATTTGTTGACCAAAATTTCCTTGCGGGCAAAAATCACCTATTACCTTCTGAAACAAGTGACTCATATTTAACCTAGGCAAAATACGACTTCGTGCATTTGTAAGAACAGAATATTGAGAGCAAAACCATAAAACCATCGATGCAGCCAATCAACCAAATGCACTTCTCTCAAAGCCATTTACAGGAGAAATTGCACTTTTTGTTGTTTTTCATGGTCGCTCATGTGAGCAAACCTCAGCTTTACAAACATGAATTTAACAATATCATCATCATAACCAGTCATTGAATACCTGTGGAAAGTAGATCAAAGGATATTTGTCATTAGCAGAACTCTAATGATGTAACAATAACATCTCGCCCTCTTTCAGATCATTGGAATAGTTTGCATGGCTTGCGCTTCTCCAGCAAGAGGACTGAGGTAAGCTCATATATTTCCAACGTAGAACCGTCGTTACTGTTATTATTGCAGGGGTTCCTCCTACGGCATGCCGCACAACCACTTCTTCCTCTTCGTGGTGGTCACGAGCTTTATCGGCACCCTCCTCTGGAGCTTCTTCTACTTCCTGCAGATGAGAGACTCCATCCAGAACAAGATGCCGTTCAGCTGGCTCAAGATGGTAATACGATCATATAACACGTTGTGTACATTGGGTTCACCTATTAATTGTTATAGGAATACTACTTCACCGTCCTGGTGACCGTGCTCTACTTCATCGCGTTCATTGTTATCCTCGCCGGGTTCGGATACTGCGCGGGGTCGTCATGGTGTGACGCGAGGATTGCTGCAGGAGTAAGGAAACTGAAGATAGTACATATGAGTCCGTATCTTCAAAATATGACTACTTTCTTTCAGATCTTCGGTATCTTCAACACGATAGCATACGGTCTTGCGGCGTACATCCTTCACAATGACTACAATGCCACGCCCCCAGAGTTGCAGTAAGGAGGAGGGGAACGCTAAAGAAAGATCTCCCAGTGAAGAGAGTAACAAAAATGTCCAATATGGTGCTAATTATTAACTAAATGATGTATAGGATTGTAGTCAAATAAACATTGTCTAAGGCTAATGACATTTGCGTGGTCATAAGTCCTATAAACACTGTGAAAACGGTATTTCATCAACGGCTATAACGACTTTAACATAAATGTGTTTGCTCAGACTTTGGTCATAAGTCACCTCTTTGTTAATCGAATTACAGCATCACGCACCCAGTAGTACGTCCCCATAAAATGTTTTCTTCTTATCGCCAAGCTGCGTGGGAGTCTCCGAGAAAATCTACATCATTCCTTTTGAATCTGACAAAACCGGATCGCGCATGAAACGCCGCGGCAAAAGTAAGTGAGAAGAAGAGATTGAACAACTCGTTTTTGAGCACTGCTGCTACACTACACTATCCCCCCACTCATAGAGGCGAATAATAGAGCAAAATAGCTTCTGTCGGAGAGAAACGGACGAAAAGATTGCATTTCAGTACATTGAGACGTCATTAGATCGGGGGCGTTTTCAACTGATCTCCTATTATCGCGAATTGGTAAAAGTGTTGCGAATCCTCAATTAACTTTGGTGTACAGGTGCACTATTGTCTCGATTAATTAAGCAATCACATATTTGATCATCACCGCCGCAAGTTTTCGACACCCTGTCCTGCCATGCAGTGAAAGCATTCTTGTTCCCCGTTTGACTCAAGGCAGTTATTTTTGCCCACCTGAAGAAGTTTGAAGCGGGCAGGCTTACAGTCGGCGGTGTCCTGAACCTCGTGCACACAAACAGGGCATATGTGTGTGTGCTAAAAGAAAGCAGTCTTCGGCTGTCCAACGGATTGGTGTATGTCATGCTATAACAGCTAGTGCTGGACAACCGACTTGTGTGTGTAAGCAGAGGAGGCTGAAGCTGGACAAGGGACAGTTTGTCCTTCCTTTCTTTCCTCGGTAGACTTATCTTTTCTTCCAATGTGGCTGTCTCGGAAGAAGCGGACTTTTGCACGGTGACCAGGAAGAGACTTCTTAGTTTTTGAGTTTTTGAGTTTTTGTCTTCATAGTGTTTATTATTGTTTAAAGTGTGTTAACAACGTTTATTCACAATGCCTGTCACGGTGGAGCTCCGGTATGAGGGATTTCTCTCAACGTGGTCAGGAAGATTGAAGCTGTTGGAACTGGTAAGAATGAAAATAGACTGACTAAATATTTACTTGTGTGGATTGTTTGGGTATTATTAATAAAATTTATTTGTGTGTCCTCATATTAACCAGCTAAAAGGCCGTAGTACTGTGACACTGTAATACTTAAAAGTTTTACAAATGCTTTTATCATTTATCATGACTCATTGAAATATGATCATGTGTTCCTTTTGCTCTTTATTTTGACAGTTTACTGATTTTAGCCATGATTACTTTTGCATTGTAATGGACAGGAACAGAAGTAGGAAACGAGAGAGAATAAGAGATAGAAAGGAGGATTTTCGAGCATTCGGCAGCTGGCGAAATGTAGAAGGTGAAGAAGCAAAATGCAAGGAAAAGCATTCTTTGAAGAGGAGAAGCTTGCCAAGAAAATTGAACGAGCTCTTGATACAATAATTGCATGAATGAATTATCGTTTGATGCCAGATGTATAAAAGCTAATGTTAAACGACATAAATCATATAACCATTTGTACAAGCGTAATCTTTCTGATGTTCAACAGATATTTAACTTTTTCAATCTGTTTTCAGGCCTTGGCTATCCTGTGCATGGCCTGCGCCGCTCCCGCCTACTACAGCACTCAAACCTGGTTCCTACTCGTGGTCGTGACCAGCTTCATCGGCACCGGTTTCTTCTCCCTCTACGTGCTCTGTCTGGACACCTACCTCAAGGAGAAGCCGGTCAACTGGCTGCAGTGTGTAAGTAACACTGCAGATCTTACATATTCAGTTTGTAATTTAACATTTGCTGGCTGAACTTCTTTACAGTGCAGTGCAGTTTGCATCAAAGTTAAGACACTTGTCATCCTATTGATCTCGATTACTTACACAGGAATTCTGGTTCACTGCGCTCGCCACCTTCCTTTACTTCACTGCCTTCTTGGCCATGCTCATCGAGTTCAGCGGAGTGAGCAGCCCTCAGTACCAGTACTGGTATGATGCTCAGGTCGCCGCTGGGGTATGTAAAACGACATTAATCTGTGATATGTACAATAGTCCTAGCAAAATATACGTGGTAAATATGGTAATCAAGAACGTTGTTACCCTAATCGAGTGGGAACGTTTACGACTGTAGTAATTTACATCGTATTCCCTCTTATAGACGTTACCAAAGAACTCTCCCATGTTCTGTACAAGACCTACTTTCATTGGACGTTGTACAACTGCTTCTTTACACTGTAATCTTTCCAGGTGTTTGGCCTGTTCAACGATGTCTGCTACGGTTTCGGCACCTACTTCCTCTACACCGAGTGGAAACTGAACCCCATGGGCAACACCATCCCGTCCCCGGTGCCGCCCCAGATCTAAAATACACACTCGAGAATGTCTGCTCAAGATAGATTGTCGTTTATATGAATTATAATGAGAGCTGAATAAAACCATTGTTATTTGGTCTAAGTAGAAAATTTATTAACAGTATTTCGATTGAAACGATGTAGAAAATGGTTCATGCATAAAAGGATTTATACAAATACGGTAATAATGCTGACAAATCATTGTTTAGGAAGCTTCTCTAATGGTCTTAGAGCGTCTAACCTTGGTCATAGACTCCTTGTATTTGGGATTTAAACCCTAGTGGCCGTTTTTTTCTTATTCCATCTGTCTGAGATCAAAGTTTTTGCTGCTTTGCTTTCTTCACCTTTTGTAACCTTGGCCTTTTTAGCACCACACAGCATTGTTTATAACCTCTTGGTTACAACTTTTTGTGCTGCTTTATGGTTTGTTGCCTTCTTTGTGTCTTTCTTTGTTGATTATTTGTTTCGTGTTGGTATGTAGTATAAGAGTATTGCAAAAGTTGTAAAGAAAGTACCTTGAAGTTTACACACGCATATTATAAATATCTAAAAACTTGCTTCTCTTCCATTTGTTATCTAACTGAACACATTAATTGCTTTTGACACATTAAATACGGGTATAAACACATGATTATTACTTAATGGCATGAATATTTACGGGCTATCAACCCTATGCACAGTGGCCGCTACGACGATCTGGTTGGAATTGATGGTCTTCCCCTCGCACAGCTCCGATTGCATGCCAAATTCCTCATCGTCATCTTCCTCGTCCTCCTCTTCAGCCTCGGTGTTATCCATTGACATGGGCAAGAACACCCTGCACGAATTTGAATTTCCCGCTTTTTTCTTTTTCACCGACACGAGCGGCAGCGAGATGGAGGACGCTCGCGAGGAGAACGACACGCCCGACGTGATGCTTTGGAGGCTCAGGGGCGGGCGTTGGTGGCGCTGCGGGTGATGCTGCTGCTGGTGGAAGTACGATGTGCTGCAGTTCACAGGTGGGGGTGGAAGCCGGCATGGAACTATAGCCTCCGATTCGAGGTCGGTGGCGGCCTCAGAGGCTGTGCCAATGTTCTGCGGCGTCATGGTTGAGTAACCGTAGTCGCTGTCTGTTCCCGGCGGGGGTCGGCGGTATCCGGGGTTCATTCTGTACGGAGATATCACGGAACCCGCCTCCGAAGGGAATGGCGCAGCTTCAACCACCACGGCGCCGTTCATGTTACCCACTGCGGTCATCTGCCGCATCTCGTCCTCGTCGTCATCCGCGAGCACCTCAATGCTCGACAGCCTGACGATGTCATCAGCCCCGTTCTGCCCGCGGCCCCGGCGACCGGAGACACAGTTGCTGGAGTTCTGTCCGCTGCACCGCTGGTGATAGCAGACCCCGGACACACCGGCGAACAGGAGGAACATGAGCAGGGCGATGACAAACGAGCCAATGAATGAAGATGAGGATCCGCCGTGATTGATCTCAGAGATGCTTCTGTCGCGGAGGAGCTTTCCACGCTGGTGAACCGCGTACGGATTGGAGCCTCCAACGGCACCTCCGAAGCAGACCTCCTGCTCCGAGCAGTAGGGGTTCTTCAGAGGGATGAAAGAGGTCGAAGCGAGCTCAGGATCGATCTCAATTTCCACTTGACACCAGGAGCACCCTGGGGCAGTCAGGCAAGAGTCTTCCTCATCGTATGCCGTGCAGTCTTGTGGTAGGCACTCTGGTAAGCCGGTCAGCGCACTAGACCCGGTCAAGGAGTAGGTTGGCTGAACCGGAGCCTCCTCGCACATGGGCAGCTCCTTAATTTGATCTTGCTTCCGCTTTCGGTCAATCTGACAGAAGGACTCCCTAAGAGGACAGTCGCAAGGGCACTCACAGGAGTCTGGCTCGGGCGCTCCACTTTCAGGGCACCAAATGCACATAGTGCTGGCAACATTACACGGGCAGAAGACTGAGGGCAGCTTGCACGTTGTATTGGCATTCAGCATAAATAGATTAGTCCCTTCCACCGAGGACACCTTGTACGTGTAGCAAGACTGCTCCTCGGCGTCGTAGTTGACCAGCGTCTGGTTCAGGACATTGAAATGGTAGGACCTCCTAACGAGGTTTCCCTTCATGCTCCGGCACGACCTCCTCTCAACGAAGCCCTCGTGCTTGAGCAGGTCATTTCCGAGCCAGGGCACCCGTTGGTTGAGATGCTGGCGCTCTTGGGGTCCGACGTAGGTCGGCTCTGACATGAAGGGTGCGTACACGATGAAACCCTCGTCATCGAAGACGATGCACTCGGAGCCAAAGGACTCGCACTCATCGATTGGGAGGAGGGTCTTGAAGTAGCCCACGGTCATGTCCATACCGGTGACAGTCAGCGGCAATCCATTGCTAGACGTTTGCAGAACACTCATGGTCACCATGTATCCGCTTCCCTTCGGATCGAGCTTCATCGTCACTGCTGCAGAGTCTCCCTTTAGTCGAAGGGCATTCAGGAACCAATCCTCGCTCTGAGGACGGAAATCGGGGTTTTGCTGTGCTCCTGGATAGGAGATGTAGACACCTCCGAGTGTAGCCAAATAGTGGCGGAGAATAGAAGGGTTTGTTCCATTTTGCTTCCACAATCCGGGAATCCCAGCGAGAGAAGTGACTTCATCACGAATGTGAGGCCGGAGTCCAGGGTTCGCTATGAGTCTGCTGCGATCGGTGATGTAAGCAATGTAGCTCTTCATGGCAGTCGGCTGTTCGTCCCTCAGATGCCGGTAGGGTTCGGAGAATGCGCACGGGGACAGGAAGAGAGATCCAGCTTCAAAGGTGGCGAGACTCTGGAAATGCCGGCAGGCATGACCGCCACTCACGCCCTGATCAAGGCGGTGGCTCAGTAGAGGCAGGTGAGGCACGTCCACATAGTCTTCACTCTCTGCAGCACTTTTTGATGAAGGATTGTCAAAGGTTTCCGAGACAATCATGACAATGAATGTGCTTCCTTCAATGTCTAGCCACCGCCAGGTCACTTCTCTTTCCTGAGCCAACATCTTGGTGCTCCCTTCAGAGTCTGCAAGCATCCGATCTATGATGGCAGCGCCAAATTCAGGCTCAACGACATTCAGATCCACAACGTCCCCAGTAAGTCTGGCATCGAGAGTGGCTTCGTATAGGCCAGGATGGTAAACCACCTTCAGATGATGCCCTTGGACTTTCGCCAGCACAGGGTAATGACCCTCACTCCGCTTCCTGAAGAAGATAAAGTCCTCGAGCACATTTTCCGTTGCCACGTCCAGGCCAATTACGGCTTCAATTCGCGGCACATTCCGCGTGACACTAATAACAGAGCCGCCGCCCACTGGGTCCGCCTGAGGGAATGAGATCAGCACATTCTCCTCCTCAGCCTTCACATTCGGGTCAATGATGAGATCTCCCAAGGTGCCAGCAATTCTGCTCGTGTCATTCAACGTGACGATCTCATGGCTCCCAAACTCTCCCTCTCCTCCGAACACCTCGTTGGCAAGGTCTCTCAAGTCTCTGAGGACGTTGCTATCATCGTTGTATTCGTTGTAATACATCTCCTCTTGCAGCAACACCGTGTGCAAATGGACCTTTCGTTGGCCTTTGTTTGCCTGTTGGATCTGTCGAACGCTGCGGAAGGATTCCCAGGCGCTGGCGTCGTTGCCGCCGCTGGGGAGGAGACTGTCGGCGGCGCTCAGGTGGAGGATGTGGATGTCCTCAAACTGAGGGAGGTCCGCCGTGTTGGAGATCAGCTGTCCAAGATTCTGAAAAAAAGGATTAATTGATCAATTTAAATGATTTGGCTAAAGGGTTAATAAACCTACATTAAAAGCACTCCCCGGCTCAGCCACCCTCTTCCCTGGCTGGACCACGTTCAGGAACTGAGTGATCCTCATCTTGACATCCGTCCCAGCCGAGATCATCGTGGGCACGGGACACTCGGACTCGCCGTTGTCCTCCTCGCTGAAGGGATTGAAGACCTCATTCTCGGAGGCGGCCAGCAGGGCGATCCTGTCCTCCGAGGTGAGCGTGCTGAGCACGTAGTGGACGGTGGCTCTTCCGAGGACGAGTGACCCTGCGGAGATGCCCCTGTCCAAAAGGATGGCGACGTTGATGGAAGGAGAGGCGTGGCGGGTGTGCAGGAAGGGAGATTTGTGACGAGCATCAGCCTGGCATAAAATATTAATATAGACCCTGAAATAGTGTTTTCAAGTTTTTATTTTTACCGTTAATCCGCACGTTCTGACAGCCGGGTACTCTACACTCCCGTGCCGGTCCATGAAGTACAACCACTTTGCCGGGACCACCATGTTCCCTCCTCCACCCGCTCTCGCCTCCTTAGCCATCACCTCCGAGTAAAGCATGGCCCGGTTCGGCTCCCTGCCCAGCACGCAGCCGCTTCTCCCGGCCACGGCCACGCCCCTGGCCGCATCCCGCACCAGGTGCGACCGCTTGAGCAGACAGCATGCGACGGGCGGCGGGGACAGCGCATAGGACGACGGCTGTGCGACAACGCGCTCTGCCATCCGCCGGGTCACGTTGGCCATGAGCCCCAGCCGCACCTGCAGGTCAGCGCTGATACTGCTGCACTGCTGGGAGGGTGACGGCCATGACTGGGCTGAGGCGTCTGTCAGGGACTGGGTCACACTGGCGGGCAGTCGAAGGTGTGTGGAGGACCAGAGTGAGCGGAGGTTGTCCGCCAGGGAGAGATCTTCCTCATCCCCCAGGGCCAGGTCAGCAGTGCCCAGTGCCACCCACAGGATGAGTGTGAGGATCCTCAGCTCCATGTTATCGTCGTTGTTGCACCTCTTCTCTCGACATGACCTTGCCGACTGGAGAGAAAAAGCCTTTTTCTCTCAAACTTCAATCTCCGAGTTGGACAAAAAGTGGTTTTTCTTCGTTTTTTGCTCCAGTCTCGGAACCGGGTCAAGGATGAAGACTCAAGACTGAAGACTGAAGACTGCTTCCAATTCCAACTCTTCCTTCTTCTTTCTTTTGCAATCTTGTGTGGCCGGCTTTGGAAGCGACGACGAAACGAGTGTTTTTTGCCCCTCCCGCCGAAGAAGCCTTTACTTTGCAAGGTTGTTCTGGCAGCAGACTTCTTTGTGGAACTGGTTCCTTCCCAAGAGACGTCGTTTTTGTACCCCTTCCCACTGTGCACCTTGCCTTCTAAGCCTTCTTTCTTCTCGTCTCTCTTTTTTTTGCACTTTTTGCAGCTTTGAGCTTTCTTTCTTTCTTTTCTTGGGCTGCAGAACAGGCTGAAGTGAGCAGGGATATCTTGGCGCAAGGAAAAGTAAAAACCTGGAGCATCTTGATATCCAAGAATATTAAATAATATGCCTTTACTTGCACCAAAAATGAAAAGTGATTGCCATTTGTAGCAAATAAAACATTATATATGCACCACGTTTTAACCCAAAAAATCTGGTATTGAGTCACAAAGAAAAAGAAAGCACAAATGTCTGTTGAAGTTCTTCGTTTCCTTGTCAACCCTTGTCCCTCCCATGAAGAATTTGGAGCAGGTTGATGAAAATCTGTCTCAAATGACAGACTACTATTGAAAAACTCATACGGCCGTTTTGAAGGGGCTTAAAATGAAACATAACTCAAACTGTGTACATGACAAAGAAAGGGCAATTTTGGGCTTTCGTTGTGTGTTTGCTTCTAAAACGTGTAAAAGTAGAATATCCTTTCCTAAAAGAAATCCGTTCATGAACTGAAAGGTTGCGTGATTTTATTTTCGTCAAGTTTCGCAATGAAATCCACCGAGTTTTGAATGATCCTCTACGAGCTACTGCTGATTCTCACTTCAATGGATTGCTCAGCAGTCACTGCCAGTCATGGCTGTATTATACTTGAGCTATAATACATCCTTGCTGCCAGTCAGCACGAGAAGAATCAAAAACTGCGCAAAACAAAACGTTGAGTCAGTTACGAAATAAAGAACTTTGAAAGAATAAAGGCCAATCTTGTGGTTGACGATGAACTCGTTGGCCGACTACGGATCGTCCTCTGGGGGCGAGTCCGATGGCGAGGAAAAGGCTGCCTCTGCGGTGCCCATGGAAGCCCAGCTGCATCTCCAGCCGGGCGGGAGCAAGACGGTGAGCAGCAAGGTGACCGCACTCGTCTCATCGGCGCCAGAGGTCATGCCAAACACTGCCCTGGACGACCGAAGACACATCGGACCCGACGTCAAGGTGGTCAAGTACAACCCAAAGTACGAGGACCTGTACGCGCCAGCACTCGGCCCAGTCAACCCCAACAAGACCCAGCAGGAGGCCGCCGTCAAGAACACCCTCACCGGGTACGTGGAGCCCGCTCACCTAAACGACTTCCAGTTCGAGCTGCAGCGGAAGACGTTCCACTCGCTCGGGTTCGCCGTCGACCCGTCCGTCGACAGCGGAGTCGTCGTGCTGCAGAAGGAAGAGGACTCGGTGGAGAAGGCCGAGGGGAGGACCGTGTTCGAGGCAAACAAGACACGGACTGGCGACAAGCGGAAACGAGAGCGAAACGCGGACGCCAGTGATGTGGAGGGATACCTCGGGCCGTGGGGAAAGTTCAAGGATGAGCAGACGACAGCAGAGCCGAATGAGGAGGACAGAGAGTTCCTCGACGAGTACCTGGCCAAGATGAAGCGCAAGGCGAAGAAGCAGACGGACGACAAGCCCATCGAGGAGAAGAGCACCTTGCACATCAAGGACCCGTACGACTACCAAGGAAGGTCGTTCCTGCACATTCCACAAGACGTCGGAGTCAATCTCAAGAACGACGAGCCGCCACCAAAGTGCTTCATCCCCAAGAGGCAGATCCACACGTGGACGGGGCACACCAAGGGCGTGGCCTGCATCAAATGGTTCCCACGATCAGCGCACTTGCTGCTCTCCGGTGGCATGGACTCCAAGGTCAAGCTATGGGAGGTGTACAATAACAGACGCTGCGTGCGGACATACACCGGACACAAAATGGCCATCAAGGACGTGGACTTCAACAACAAGGGCGACCAGTTCCTCACCACCAGCTACGACCGCTACATCAAGCTGTGGGACACGGAGAAGGGCGAGTGCATCAACCGCTTCACGAGCAACAAGGTCGGCTACTGCGTCAAGTTCAACCCGGACGACGACAAGCAGCATCTGTTCCTGGTCGGTACCGCGGACAAGAAGATCGTCTGCTGGGACACCCGCTCCAACGACATCGTGCAGGAGTACGACCGCCACTTGGGGCCCGTCAACACCATCACGTTCGTCGACGAGAACCGGCGCTTTGTGTCCACCTCTGACGATAAGAGCATCCGCGTGTGGGAGTGGGACATTCCCGTGGATATGAAGTACATCGCGGACCCGGCCATGCATTCCATGCCGGCGGTGACCAAGAGTCCGAATGAGAAGTGGTTGGCGTGCCAGAGTCTGGATAATAAGATTTGTATTTACACATGTGGCGAGAAGTTCCGGCCGCATAAGAAGAAGGAGTTCAAGGGTCACATGGTGGCTGGATACGCGTGTCAGTCGAGTTTCTCTCCCGAAATGAGGTAAGAAGACCAACATTTAACGCTATTGATAGTCCTTTTAACTTGTTTTTTTTCTAATTTCAGCTACCTCGCAAGTGGAGATGGCGACGGCAAGGTTTGCATCTGGGATTGGAAGACAACTCGCATGCTGGCCAAGTGGAAGGCGCACAACCGGACGTGCATCTCGGTGTTGTGGCACCCGCACGAGACGAGTAAAATGGCAACGGCGGGATGGGATGGGGAGATCAAGTACTGGGATTGATTACAATCGATCTATTTTGCATTACATTACTATACGCGCGCGCAATGTACTATCGATAATAAAGAAGGGTATTTTCATGCTTATATTTGATTAGTTTGCCGTCATCATATTGTAGAACTC
>LR140574.1:0-16070 GCA_900659605.1 Tisbe holothuriae | reverse complement strand
AGCCTCTTATAACTGACTCTCACTCTCTCTCTCTTCTCTTCTCTCTCTCTCTCTCTCTCTCTCGATTCGACTCAGCTGACTCAGCCGAAGCAGGAGCAAATTTTTGCCCTCCGTTTCTGGCAAAGAGAAAACTGTCCTTGGTGGCCTTCACGACGTCCATCTCACCCAACCGATACGTCCATCGTGTTCAACTCGACGAGCTCGTTCGACTGGTCCCCCCCCCCCTACCTGACGACCCCGGCCTCGCGGCGCCTCTACTCGTGCGCCATCTTGGTTCCGAACGACTGCTTCTCCCTACCGAGGACAAGTCCAGTGGACCCCCACACCCACATCAACCCGATATTCGTGTTCAACGTGACGAGCTCTATCCACTCGTCCAGCCCCCGGCCCCCGCCGCCCATCTGGTCGCTCCGCTGTCCGTCGTCGCCATCGTGGACCCGATCTCATCACAAGTGAGGCAATCTCTCACTACCAGGCATGGCTGAGCGCAAGACGCCCACCAGGCGCAGCGGCCGCTTCAAACCCTACAACGACAAGGCGTCGTCGGTCTTCTCAGAGGATCAAAACTCAGAGGAGCTATCCGTGGTACACACGGTCAACCGCTCCAACGCAGGTGGGAGAAAGGCAGCGTCATCTGGGGCGCCAACTCAGCGACCTACCGCACCCCCCAACGCCACGCACGGCAGTTCAAACCCATTCAGGGCGCTCACATCGGCAGCCTCCTCTGCCTCAACCGCTTCAACCGGAGGCGCCACTCGGGCAGCTCCGCCGGCAGGTCTTCTGGACTCACTCAGGAACTACGGGGCGATCATCTCGCCCAGCCAGGTGGCGAACCCGCCGTCCACCCACCCGTCGCCCCAGCGGCGCCACAAAGGGCCACCCAGAGCCGATCTGGAGCCCACAAGTCAGGTGAACACCGGCGCTTCATACGCAGCCGTGACGGCCGCGGTCAACTCGCCCAACATGGGGTGGTCGGACTCGTACGACGCCAACATGAAGAGAGACATGTTGAACGACCAACTCTTTATGCTCGAGCACGCGATGAAGCGTCGCTTATCTGTTCGCCGGGACGTGATCTTCCACACCATGGGCGCCAACGATCCATCGGCTATCTTCAATGAGCTCTACTCGGTCCTGAGGGACTCCAACGCGGCCGCGGTGGAGGGAAGGGCAGTGATGATGCCTGCATTCCTAAGGCTGGAGACCGAGGGTCAGGAAGGCGATGCCGACACTGCAGGCTTTAACCAGCCATGCAAGCCAGCCCCCTCCAGAGGGGCCGCTCCCAACCTGCTCCAAGCGATGCAGGACGTGCTGGGCGACACGTTTCGCCTTGAGACTCTCTCTGACGACGTCAGGGCTGCCCTGATGGGGACCCCCATGTTCAGTGCCGGTGGCAACGCACAGCGGGCTTCCGGAGAGGAACGTCAATCACAAACGAGCCATTCGGCCGGTGGCAAAGACTGGGCCGATCAGGTGGAGGAGGAGGAACGAGCTCAGACAAGCGGTCTCACCACGACTGGCAGGGGACGATACGTGCCCTCTACTCAGACCACGGATACCGTGAGATTCAAGGTCCCCGCGAGGGAAAGACTGGGCCCAGCCATTGGGCGAGGCATCACCGGCGGCCAGGCGGACGCGTCGGGCTCGACAGGGAGACAGCGAGATCCAGGTCACGGCCAGGGACGAGACGGTCGTCACAAGACTCACGGGGCTGCCATGAGGAAGAGGACCTCCTACGTGGGCTCCAGAGGGAATGCCTACCTTTACGTGAGGGGAGGAGAGCATGGCGAGACGGACATCAACAAGGCCGTATTCAACTCATTCCGGCCGAAGCTTCTTCAGTTCATCACAACCAACAAGGTGGGAGTCGTCTCCACGGAGCACAAGTTCCCTGGCATCATCAAGATCATCACCCGTACGATGGACGGCGCCAAGACCCTGGCAGCTTGGCTCAAAGACTACACCCACGACGGGATGCGCTTCCACTGCGACCCAAAGTCCTCCCAGCCGGGCTTCCCTGTGAGGATCGTCATCCCCACGAGCATGCAAGAGTCCGAGGACGATATTCTCAAGTCACTATGGGAGATGAACGAGCTTCCTGCCTCCGGCAACGTCATTGGCCGGCCCAAAGTCAACACCTTCCCGGCGAGGACACCGGGCGGCCCTCAGGCGAGGGAGATAATGATCTCGTGTGCACCTGCCCTGCTCGGAGCGATCCAGGCGAGGAGGAGGGCGACGAACGAGGCAAGGATCTGGTCCTGCCTACTCATGTCTCTGCAGATTCGTTACTCTCTGGAGGATGCCAAAGACTTCCTCGAGAGGCGAGGCTACTACGAGGACGGCCAAGAAGTCCCACCCAACCAGAACCGCAACAGCGGCGCGGCCGAGTCGTCCATGGAGGTGGACACGCTCAAGGAGAGCTCAGACTCACCAGCAGCCACGGCTGCATCCACGGCTGCTTCCACAACCCCTCAGGGGAGCGGCACCGACGGAGAGGACCCGGACGAGGAGTTTGCGAGGAACAACTTCGAGAGCGACTACAATGATTGTCTTAACCAGGAAAAGAAGAGCCAGGAAAATTAATTTTTGTATAAAGTACGTGTGAAGTCTGGCCGATTTTAAAAATAGTTTTTAACCCGACATAAGAAAGCGAATTAATTGCGATACAATGCCAATCTACTTTAACTCGATAAATATAAGAAGGAATAAGGAAGCTTTCAATGAGCTTATATCAGAATACAATAAAGAATGTATTTTCGCAATCCAGGATGTTTCCACAGTCCAGGCGATGCCCCATGGCATCAGAGTTCTTCGGGCAAATCATTCCCGAGCGGCGGTTGCATTTACAGCTCGGCTCGACGCCACACTTGTTCCAAATCTATGTGACAGCTCCACGACCACGGTCGTCATAAATCATAGGGGTACCACTTTCCTGGCAGTCTCCATATATATGATTAAGACACAGTCTATCCTAAGTAATATAAGCATACTTAACAAGATAGCGCAGTACAGTGTGGAGAAGAAATACGAGCTGCTAATAGGCTCAGATACAAATGCACATGCACAAATGTGGGGATATGACAGGTCCTGTCCACGAGGCGTAGCTCTTGAAGAATTCCTATTGCAGAACGCGCTGCAACTGGCACCCATCGAAGGTCCCACCTTCTCCACGGAGGACTGCCGCAACCAGAGCACGGTGGATATAATTGCATACTCATCAAAGTTTATTTTGGCGAGTTGTGCAAAATCGAATTTCTCGTTAAGCGATCACGATATGTTAGAGGCGACGTTTGAGACTTGCGACGAAACGGATGATGAAGCAATCCGGATATTGAAGCGTACTAGGTGGAAGGATTTCACGGCGCATGCAGAGCTAATAGCTGACAAGTTAGCCCTTCCCACTCAGTGGACGTACAAGGAGATTGACTCCTTCTGCAAGAAGCTCCTGGAGCTCATCGAGCAGTGCCTGAGAGCATCCTGCCCTAAGCTGCCCGCAAATAACAGTTCCAAGAACCCCCCGTGGTGGAGTGACTCGCTTCTTCACCTCAGGAGAGTTATGCGTCGTAATGACAATATTCGCAGAACCAACCCGACCGCCGAAAACACAGATAACTTTATCAGTGCACGTAAATCGTACAAGTACGAGATGCGGAAAGCTCAGAGGGAACACTTTCGGGAAAGAATGGACAGCCTGAATAATATTTCAGACGTCAAGACACTCAACAAACTCGTTCAACAAAAGAAGGTCGCTTCTATTCCTATGATGTCATCGGACAACTCCACGGGCAACTACCAAAGTACCCTCGATGTGCTAATGAATGAGCACTTCCCAGAATCCTCGGTGGTAAATAACCAACCAGCCTATAACGGTACAAATCGATCCGTCTCGCAAAACTATATCAGAAGAGCCTTCGGCTTTGTCAATCTGGACTGTGTCAAAGAGGCATACAAAAAATTCGGGCCCTACAAAGCCTGTGGACCAGACGAAATACAACCCGTCATCCTCCACAACCTGCCGGACAAGATCCTGCTGGGTATTGTATACATGTACCGAGCATGCCTGGAACTGGGTTACTGTCCAGCGGACTGGACTAAAGCCAAAGTCATATTCATACCCAAACAACGGGCCTCCCATACTGGACCCAGGGATTTCAGACCAATCACACTGACAAGTTTCATGTTGAAAGGACTAGAAAGAGTTGTCCTATGGAGGCTAGAGCAAACCTCGCTAAGAACAAACCCCCTAAGCGTAAAATCCCACGCCTATAGGGCAGGCTTCTCCTGTGACTCAGCCGTGAGCGCGGTCAGAGGCATCATGGAGAAATCCACATGCGGCCAACACGATGCCATTATTATAAAAATCGATGTAAAGGGAGCATTCGACTGCGTCAAATCCGAGAAAGTCATTGACTGTCTGAAACGGAGGGGCTTTGCCCCCTGGTTCATTGAGTGGTTCGGCTACGTACTAACACACAGGGTGGTAACGGCTTCCCTTGGGAACGTGACTACAATAAGGTTTCTAATCATTGGCACCCCTCAAGGGGGAGTCCTCTCGCCGGTAATATGGAATGTCGTCATCGATGAGTTTATTATTATTACTGGCACTTTACCTCACACAGACATGGTCGTCTACGCTGACGATGGCTTTGGGGCGGTGTTCGGCCGCTCCACTGGGGAGCTCAGGACAAGAGCGGAACGTTTCCTACAAGAAGCGCAAAACTGGACGGCGTCCGCCGGTCTCTCCATAAACTCCAAAACGGAGATTATGCACGTAGGCTCCACTGTAGCGTCTCCCCCACTTCTATTCTACGAAGGCAGCCCACTGCTGTACCAGGAATCCGTTAAGTTCCTGGGAGTTATCTTCGACTCCTCCATGACGTTTAAAAAGCACATGGAAAACAAGGTCAGATTAGCCAAAATCTCAATCGCCAAGGCAGCGGCTTTGCAGGGGAGATTCTGGGGCCCCAAAGCTCAAATCATTAAATGGTTATACAACTCGGTCATCAAACCGAGTCTCATGTACGGTTCCATTGCATGGGCAGATAAGATCGGCACCGCCGACAAAAACATGTTCCAACAACTAAATCGTCAGGCGATGCTGTGCATGGTCTTGTGCAGGAACGGCACACCCACCATGGGTCTTGAAATGATTCTTGACGTACCACCTCTCGTCCAGGAGGTTGAAAAACATGCCCTCAAAACCCATCTGAGGTTGCCACAGGAAACCCCACTCCTGCCACACAGGCACCGCTGGCAACGGCAGCTAGAACGTCTTGGTCTAGACCACTCACTATACGACAGACACAGCAGTCGGTCAACTACCCGAGCGTTCGAGGTCCGCACCGGCTCATCTTGCATCCCAGAAGATTTAGGCGGGGACTTGCAAGTCTTCACCGATGGATCCAAGACCCGTCATGGGGTTGGCCTCGGTTTACTTATTCTCCCTAGAGGAGGTCCCGAGCTCCGTTTTTCGGAACCGATGCCTCGCCACTGCTCAGTATATGAAGCTGAAATGCAAGCAATCAACTTAGCAGCAGAACAGCTCACACGCATGAAATGCGCGAACAAGGAGATCTTCCTATTCAGTGACTCCCTATCCTCACTTTTGACCTTAAAGTCCTCAAAGGTTACCTCTACACAGGTACAAAACACCCTGTTTAAACTAAACAGCCTGGGAAGACGGAATTCCGTCGTCCTGGGCTGGGTTAGGGCCCATGTAGGCATACAGGGGAACGAATATGCGGACAGCCTGGCAAAACATAGCACGCTCATCCAAGGCCCGTCAAGATTTAACATCTTTCGCCGGAAAAGCCAGGCATCTCTCGTAATCGACGAGGCTTTCAACTCCCGATGGGAGACCCAGTTTGCCTCCACCTCTGCATACAGACAAACAAAATGCTGGTTCCCCCGCAGACAACCGAAGCACTCCCAATGCATCATCAAGAAAGGCCGGGTGCTTACCGCTCAACTGGTTCACGCCATCACGGGTTTTAACAACCTGCAGTACCACTACCATAATATGGGTAAAACAAACGACAACCTCTGTCGCCTATGCCATGAAGACAAGGAGGACTTCGCTCACCTGGTCTTCGACTGTCCGGTTCTGTGGCAGTCGAGCATTGAAATACTAGGCACGGAAGGTCCACCTAACAGGTGGAACGTGAATGATCTTATTCGCTTCATAAAACAGCCCATGGTCGCTGAGCTGCTGGCTGACAGGCAGGACTAAGTCCTCCCTTCCCACATGTATCGCATGTTATAACACGATTAAGCGTAGCCCCCATAGCATGTAACCGTTGTAAATTGCTTGTGAAACCAAAGAAGAACCAACATATAATAACCATATATATATATACGTATATAGCCCGATTATATAGTAAAGTAACAATGTCACTGTTGTATCTGTCGAATCGATCTTTTGTGTTAATTCACCAGTTAATGCGTGAACACGTGCCCTCGGGCGGAGATGAAATACAAATACAATACAAATACTCTCTCTCTCTCTCTCTCTCTCTCTCTCGTCTATAAAGAGCGCAGGTGAAAATTTCGACATGATTTCAAGAACAAAAGAGGATTATTATATTAACACGATCACTATCAGGCGGATTTGCGCAATAGAATTGTCACCTTTTTCAAGCGGAATAAACGGATGTTGGTCGCTGAATGAGCAGATTTTAATTTGTTTTCAATGTCCAAAAGGCTTCTATTGTTCACGATGCTTTATTGTGTTATTTCCATGGAGCTGTAAAAATAGTCGCCATTGTAGATCAATGGCCGGATGCGGAGCTCACCAACAATGGGAGGAATAATTTTGCTTCAGTGAATAAATGTTTTAAGGGGAAAACCAAATCGAACACATGACTACAAAGAATAGAAAAGTGGTTAATGGATGTTTTAAAACGATTCATACACCTGTCTCAGCCACTCTTGCAACGAAGCGTATCCATAAAAGGGTTCACGTTCGGCTTTTCAAAAATAATATCATTTCCTTCTTAAAATGCTTTACTCGTATTTAGACGATTAGTGCTTCACTGTTGAGAAATGCATTTCTTTGAGAGCGATTGATAAATAGGACAGGCTAAGTGGGGGCTACAAAAAGAGCGAAGCAGCTACTGCAGCCTGTTAAACGAGGGGTCTAATTTTGGGGGTGGTTAAGTGAGGAATTTTAGCGGGCGGGAGGAAATGGAATTGGGTGCACTGTACAATGCTAATCGCAATGAATTTGATAATATACAATGATGTTGTTCTTTCATATCTATTCAGCATGTTCAGGGAGTTTAACACTTTCTTTTGTACACGTATAGTGACATAATACAACTCTAATTAATGTTGTCAAGCTTACAATGTTTAGCATTGAGTGTAACCTCTCTAAGCGTCAAACTAAACTAGAATAAGCTTAATTTTCTCACGAGACAAAAACGGATCCGTTCGTTGCTTACTTCTAATATACATTATTTTCTGATGTCCTGCTGAGACTGAAGAGGACAAAACGAATATTGTACCCAGAATTATTTTGCTGTCCTGAGAGAGGCAAAAACAGGCATTATTTTGGGTCTACAAGAGAATTACATGAACTTTTTTATTTATGTAAGTACTTATACATCGCAGATATAAGTTACATTGTAATCTCTCTGTTATGAAATAGACCTTTTTTCCTTTCAATGCCTAAATAACGCTAATAAAGACTGATATCTGCATTGCAGCATGACCGTTGGTAATCTCCTTTCCCCGTCTGTTGGTTATTATTTTGTCTCTGTCCGCATAATTGCAACGAATAAATAAGACGTTCTTCATCAGAACCAATTAGATTTGTTAAAACATAGTTTAGGCCTGATTTGAGTACCATAAGCGACAATGTATGAAAGGAATCTTCGAGCATATTTTGAATCTCCATTGAATGCTGTTTGAGGGATGAGCGTCTCAAATCTGATGCATATTTTTGGGCGTAAAGAATGAGGAGACAGCAACACAATATAATAATAAACGAGGCTTGAGACGAAGAAGCTTCTGCATGACATTATGGGATTACCCTTGATCGGAGGAGTAAAAGGAAGACATTGCGAGTATATAGTTAATATTAGTGCAATGAATTAAGTCCAATGGCAAGCTACTATTATCTATGCTAGTGTTTCCCTCATCGTCTTTTGGAATGCTTTTAGCTCCCAGATCAAGATCTCTTGATCTATCAATGAAGCTTTGAGTGGTGTTGCCCTCCAGGGTTTCTTCAACAGAGATGTTTCAATCTCTATAAATTCCGCAAAAATGCAAGATTTACAAGAGGTTGCACGTGTTATTGCCAAGATTTATGATAATTCGATGGAAGAAGAAAGACGAGCATTATCCAGGTTGAATTATTCCCCAGAGGGCGAAACAAGTAAAAATAACAACAGGGAGGAGATTTTGCATCATGGAACGATCGACGATGCAAAATCTCCTCCCTGTTGTTATTATTGCTCTCCCCCTGCTCAGCCTGCCTGGCTAGCCCAGCTGAGCAGGTGGAGAGCAGGAGAGCAGGAGAGGGGGAGAGCTAGATATTGGAAGTTGGATGCAAACAGATGCAAACCTCCACCTCTTGTATTATTTTCTCTCCTCTCAGCTTTACTGAGTAAAGCTGAGTTTAAGACTCTGCTTTCTACGGAGGAACGTTCTCTCCAGAGACTCTGTTCCAAAGAAGTTTAAATAAAAGCTCTTATTTAAACTTCTTTGCTCTGTTCTCTCTCTCTTTCTCTCTCTCGAGTTTCTTCTCGATCTCCTTTTCTGAGCAGTTTCTCTGCTCAGTCTTTTACCGAGCTCCAAGAATTTATCAAAACGCAGAAGTTCCGAGACAGAGAGACTCTGCACCCGTGCTCTGCGCCCTTCGTTGCTCCAGCCACAATTTTTAAGACCACAAATCTGACTTATCTGAGTCAGTTGTGATCCGTGATCTGAGGAAACCACCCTCTCTACAAGCATGGTCGTCGGTACGGAAGCGTCTCAGTTCAGGTGCGAGCTGTTCTACACGACTTAGTCCATCTCCGATCTGGAGGAGTGTCTGCAGGCCATGCAGGAGCTCGCCGCCGGTCAGTTCTCCCTGCCCGACTCGCAGCTATTCACCATCCTCAGGAGGGCGTCCAAGGCCGGCATGGTCGACGCAGAGACGCACACGCTGGCCAAGTACTCGCTCATGCTCGACTTTGTCTACAACACTGGCAAGGCGTACACCGAGCAGCAGATCCTCCAGATGGAGTTCTCCCTCTCCAGCCCGCTGCCGCTCAACTTCCTGAGGAGGGCATCCATGGTCGACGCCGATACGCACACGTTGTACGCGCTCGAGATCGCTCTGTTGCACTACAAGATGGCGAACGTGTACCATTGTACGGCGACCCTGCTCCGTAAGGAGCTCTGGACTCCCAATCTCCAGTTCCACACGACTTACTCAATCTTCGATCTGGAGGAGGAGTGCCTGCAGGCCAAGAGGATCTTGGCGATCAACGCTGAGAACTCTGTTGAAACCGTCAAGGGGGTCAAGCAGCAGGCGGTAAGAAAAGATATAATTAAGATCTCAGTTAATTTGGATTTGTTATCATTAATTAATCTTATCAAAGCCCCTCCCCTCGTGTCCTGCTTATCTGCTCCTTGTAGCTACAGTAATGTCACTTATTTCACCCTTTATTACAGGCCTCAAAGAACAAGAAGCGTGTCAACCGCGCCGTCTTCAAGAAGTTCTCCGGCAAGAAGTTCTCCGGCAAGAAGTTCAGCAAAATCGCCGTCCACCCTGCCCTCGGCGGGACCGTGGCCATGCAGGATCTCGCCGCCGGCCAGCTCAAGCCCAAGGGCGTCCCCGGAATTAGGCGCGGGCGTGGCGGCTCCGGCCTGATCTCGCTCATGATCCTTTCGGGAGTCTCTGGAGCAGAGGCGGGGATTGAGGATGATGTTGTTGGCTGCTTGTCGACTTTCTTTGAGTTCTTTGGTTTTGCTTGTTATGTAAGTGTTTTATATGTAGTTTGTGTCAGACCAAGGATGTTTAAGTTACTTGTACAGGTACAAGGTACAAGAACTTGTACTTGTATCTTGGTACTTAAACATCCTTGTGTGAGACCGACTTGACAGTTGCACGTTAAAAACGTAAAAAGAAAATGTTGCTATTGGAGGGCTTTTCGTGGACACTCTGAAGTACTAAATTAATTCATATAATATAATAATCTACCTGGGTCCGAAAGGATACAATCAGTTATTCCAATTAGGATATTGAATGCATGGCCTGTAATTTAAGGGTTTTAGATTAAGGAAATGCCTGCGTTATAGTAACGTTTTTTGGTACCCCAGTATAGTGGTTTCTGCCTCGTTTTTACTTTAGTGTAAAAATATATAATATTAAAACTATTGCATCTTATTTCCAGACCATTGTCTTTCTGTTCCTCTGCTACCTCGGCTTCCTGTGGTACAATACTTATCCCGAGAGGAGCCCGGGAAGGTCCGAGAAGTTCAGGCAGCGAGAGGCTGGAGCGCGAGGTGGCAGAGACTGGAGGGTTCGGAGGCAGGGCTGAGTTGGGATAAGAAGAGTTAAAAGTTAACTTTCTGTGTCAATTTTTGTAAATATTTTATGTGCGTGCAATAAACATTTTTTGCTCCATTAATACTTAAGCTCCAGTTACAATGCATTTAAATTAAAAATTAAACAGCTAATGAAATGAATAATGTAATCATTTGAGAAGAAGCTCTCGTTAATTTTAATTGTTTGTGTATCAGTATCACGTCTAAATTAAAGAGGTCCCGGAGGCCAGCCAGCCGTTGAGCTCCTGCTGCCTTGAGCACGAGTCATATTTTGTCAAAGTAGACTGCTTCTATGTAGCCGATAGGTTTTTCGCCAATCAGTCGGACGCCCTGTGTGACGCGCACGGCATGGCGAGCTCCTTTCTTGCGCTCAGTCCTGAGTCCTTGTTGGGGTCAGGCAGACGAAGCAGCAGCTCCTGCGTGCCAACGGTGGACAAGCCAGTACTGGCAGAAAATTCCCTTTAACTCATGCTCGTAATTGGCAGTCTCGGCGTCGGATTAGAGACCTTTGCGAAATGAAGAAATGAAGCACCTTTATGCCAAAAATGTGACACGGCACAAACCTTGCTGAACATCCATAGCTGGATTGTAATAAGACTCTCAGATCCGCAGTGTATAAAAAAACCTAACAAATCATTGAAATGCAATGCAACCATATGCATCATAAACATATTTACGTACATGTTAATTGTCAACATTATTACTAAAGTCACTCTAGGTATATTTAAATATTACTAGCATACTATATAAAAGTCAGTATAAAACGACCCTCTGTAGGTACGTGTGATCCCGCCGTGTTAGTAGCAAATTTCGGAATTAAAGTCTTTGGTTCTCTCTCTCTCTCTCTCTATTTCATATTCCCCCTTCTTAGAGGGTTAACCTGCAGGGATTGTCCTACCCTTTCGGCCTACCCTCTACCCTCTGGGGGCCCAGAGGTGTGCATTTAGCGTATATAGCCCCAAACAGCATTCTGAGATGCGTGCGGGTGGTTATACACATGGACAATGCAACGCACTCCCCATATAATTATAGCAGTTGGCCATTTGCAGACTAGTTGGTGGCCCTCCTGTCGGACTCAAATGTCGAACTTGCGTGTGGGATCGCGTCCGACCCAGTCTCCATCCAGTGGGAGAAACACCCCAAAGGGCAGGAAAGCCCCCCACACCCGGAGGTGCTCCATTTGGGGGATCTTCGTAGAGAGCGCCATCTACGAGAGCGCCACCCTCGCTATTCAGTGCGTCACCGTCTATGTGTGGACCGTTGATAGGCACGTAGTCTGATAATGTCCAAATCTCACGCAATAATGCAGGTGGTTATGTTGCTGCTGTTGAGTTTGAGTGGCAGCCTGGAGTATTTGAGTTGGCGTAAATCGCCGCAATAGCTGTAGCCAACACATTGGGGTCCATGGCGTTGCTGCTGTTGCCTCCAGTGTTGCTGTTGCCTCTTTTGGCACTGGTGTGCCTACCGCGATAGCGACGTGGCCGTTTATTTGACGAAGTAGACTCTGAGCTGGAGCTTGAAGAGCGCTTGTTCCGTTCTTTCTGCTGGTGCTGAGTGACCTTATCCTCAATAGTTTACCCACGAGCGGCTACCTCTGACACCGTCTGCAATGAGTGACGAAATTGCTATGATCAGGTCTGGATCACTCTCAACTGCGTGGTCAAGCACCGAATCAAAATGGCTGGAACATTCCTTGAGGCGACTGGCCAACTGAAGCCGGGAGTTTACAACGAGGGGCACGCGACGCTCATTGGAAGCGACATGCGGGACGCGGTTATCGAGGGCTGCCAATACAACATGGTCAAGATGCCTGGAAAGCAGGTCAGCTGCAAGCTGTCATTGAGGAGCGGTGTTCCGGACAGCATGTCGGCGGAGGAGCTCATGAGCACGGTTCTACTACTAAATGAGCTGAGGGGCGAGGCATCGGGCGTGGAAAAGTACGAGGGCAGGAGCGGATTCACAAAGAAGCTGAAATTTGTCCCGGACGAGACAATGTTGGCGGACCTAAGGGAACGTATGGAGCGTGGCGAGCACAACCTGCACATCGCGGCATCGGCGGCCAGGATCAGGCTGGATGATCCGGAAGCGAGGCGAGAGAAAGAGCAGGACAAATGAATGTAAAAGAATAACGCAATACCAAAATTGTTTTAACTAAGGGAAGGAAGAAAGAACGATGATGATGAAGGATGATATGACATTTGTAATACTGGATGTTGTTAACGAGAAGGATATTTTAAACCAGATGAACATAAGTAAATCAATTGAGAATAAAACTAGTTCAAATCCCATAATGCACTTACTAACCGCAAAAACACGAAAGAAAACATTACTAACTTGAGTTGCTTCATTTTAAAGCGCGCACGGCATACGATCACTATGTCTCATAATATTATTAAACTAAGGCAGTTAAACTGCCACAAATCTCTTAAAGCATTGCAAGCGTTAGAACATTTAACAAAGGACGATAGAAATAGCGTACTCTTACTAACTGAACCCAACCTAACCAAAAACAGGAAGGCGAGGACGATCAAAGGATTCAAGGCCTACTCAACGGAGGCAGCGCGGACGGCGGTGCTGGTAGATGACACGTTAAAGACTAAAATAATCGATTCCCTAACTGATAGAGACGCCGTGACATGCATCATAGAAACTAAAGAACGGCCTGTGATTGTAAGCTCTATATACTGTGACATTAATGTCCAAAATTTTGACCTAATCCAGAGAGTAGCACAGTATGCAGCGATAAATGACTATAGACTAATTATAGGCACGGACAGCAACGCTCACTCCAGCCTCTGGGGGACAACACAGAATCAACGGGGCGATCTCCTGGAGATCGCATTAGCAAACAGCAACCTTACAGTACATAATAGCCCGGGGAGCATACCCACATTTAGAGGAGCCACTGGCAGTGAAACCCACATAGATCTTACACTTGCGCTAACCACGGAGACTGGACTAAAACGATGTACCGTCCAAGAGTTCGAAGATTCAGATCATAACCTATTGACATACGAGCTGGAGGTGGCCCCCCAAAAGCGTAAAGTGAGAGCCTGGAATAAAATCCCATGGGGAGAAGCGAGGAGCCAAATCAAGTGTGACATACCTGTGCGGCCAGCAGACATTAATCCAAACATTCTGACAGACCTGGTCACGGGGCTGACAACCACAATATGTAACACGGTCAACGAAAAATGCCCATGGAAGGACGCCAGAAGAAAAATACATGAAGAAATCTGGAGCAATGCGGACCTCCAACCCCACATAGCACTTAAAAAGCGATTACTACAAAAATTCCGTAGAACTGGCAGCGCCGCACACAAGCAAGAATACAAGGACCAGAGCAATTTTGTAAGTAACAAAGTACGCGACTACAAGGATGCACTGTATAAAAAAGACCTAAGCGACCTAAAGGCAATCCCAGATTTAATGAAACACATTAAGAAGCAAGGCCCCCAACCATGCCTGGAAGTAATCCTGGAAAATGCAGAGTTAACCCTGCAGGCACTCATGGACCGTCATTGTCCTGACTCAGTTCCGCATGACCAAGGTGTCGATGACATCACCCCATCTAAATCGGTAACAAAAGCAAAACTGAAGGGAATGTACCAGCACATAAACAACGCAACCATCCACAAGGCCTTCAAAGAATTCAAACCACACAAGTCGTCCGGTCCAGATGGAATTATACCCCTGGTCCTTCAAAACCTTCCGGAGGAATGCATTACGCTCATATCATTAATATACAAGGCAATAAAATTCCTGAAGTTTACCCCAAAGCAATGGCGAGACTCCGAGACCATATTTCTCCCAAAGCCCGGAAAAGAGACTTACAAATCGGTAGAATCGTTCAGACCCATAACGCTATCAAACTATCTCCTGAAGGGGTTCGAGAGAGTTGAACTATGGCATCTAGAACGCACACACTTCATGGAAAAGCCCATGACAAACATGCAATTTGCGTTCCGTAAAGGGAGGTCAACCGAAACAGCTTTGACACGTACAGTTCACCGAATTGAGAGAGCACTCGCAAGGGGAGAGCAATGCATAGGAGTCTTCCTCGACATAAAGGGCGCCGTTGACCGCTTGGAACACACTGCAGCTATCAATGCCATGCGTAAGAGGGGCATCCCTGATGATTTTCTGGGATGGTACGAACACTACCTAAGGAACCGGATTACGACCGCCCACCTCGCAGGCAGCACCGTCACACGTAGACTCAAGAGAGGCACACCTCAAGGGGGAGTTCTGTCCCCCATGGTGTGGAACATAGTATTCGAAGAAGCACTAACAGACATTGCAGAGAAAGCATTTATAACCGGATTTGCAGATGATGGCTGTATCATAACAAGTGGCAAAAGACCCGAAATATGCAAACGCCAAGCACAAGAGGCTGTCAACACGGCCCTAGAATGGGGACGACGCAATGGACTTGAATTCAATGCCGGGAAAACGGAGGTGGTGCACTTTAAAAAAGGCAAACAAAGAAAGCCCTCCAGGATCGTCATAGATGGTCAACGTATCGCATACTCCCAAACCGCAAAATACCTTGGAGTAACCTTAACACACAATCTCAACTGGACACCACACATTAAGAACATGGCGGAAAAATCCAAAAAGACCATCTTTGCGGCCAAAAACCTGGTAGGCCGTGACTACGGAGTAAGGCCAGACCTAATGCACTGGATATGGACGGGATGTATCACGCCAATAATGCTCTACGGCTCACACCTATGGGCATACACCGTAACCAAAACACAACGCAAAATACTCAATAAGGTCAGCTATCTAGCACTCACAAACATTGCAAGATGCCACAAAGGAACACCACTGTCTGGATTACAGGTCATACTGAATGCGGTACCACTTCACCTAAAGGCGCAAGAGCTAGCACTCACAGCCCACGACCGCCTACAACTACACTGGGACGAGACAGAATACGACCTAGAAAACCTCCCACCTAAGGGCCACATACATCATATGCGAAGCAAACGGGAAGAGTTAGTGGGACCGGACCCACCCGACTACCAGATAGAAACCAACAAACCGGGACGCATACATTACCAAGAGAGGCAAGCAACTGAGGTAGAAAAGGCCCAAACTGAAGTGTACACAGATGGGAGCAAAATGGACGGACAAGTAGGCGCAGCCTACACTATCACCCAGAGAGGCAAGGAGGTGACTTACGGACTGCATAAACTCCCTGAAGACGCAACAGTATTCCAGGCAGAACTACTAGCGATCGAAATGGCGGCGAAGCGACTACAAGAGATGTCAATAGCGGGGAAAATCAACATTCACACGGACAGCCTCTCCTCAATCCAGGCCCTAAGAGCCCATACGTTACTAACAAGGCAAAGCATTAAGACAAGAAACGCACTAAGGAGTTTAGCCAATACCAAGAAGACGCGCGTCCGAGTCTACTGGATTAAAGCACATGTAGGGAACAAGTTCAACGAAAGGGCGGACGAATTAGCAAAGAAAGCAACCACAGACGGCATACCACATCCAATGCTACGCAGCAGAACGACATTAAA
>LR140573.1:0-16069 GCA_900659605.1 Tisbe holothuriae | reverse complement strand
GAGACAAAGAGTCGTTTTATTCGCTCTGGAAATAGTCGTGTCATCTAATTCCAGACGAAGAAGCAGTCGACGGGATTGTTATTATTGGTGGCAAACAATGCAGGTTTTATTCCTGATAAAGTTGCGCAATTACGTGCAATTAGGGCTGTTTTGTCACCATAGTCGGTATAAAAGCATCTTATTATTGTATACTCGCACCATCATGTATGTTTCATCAGCATATATATTCATATTATGCGAAGTGCAACGTCGAAGTTTGAACTTTATAAAAGGACACAAAGAAACGTCTTTTGCGGACCTGTTGCTAAATGCAATTTTTATGCGAATTGGATTGCTTTCAAAGTGACTTTTCGCTGCATTAATTATTAGCAAATATAGCCGACATTTCGAGTGACAGGTAGCTTCATTCTCAAGCAATTAGCAAGTGGTTAACCTAACTGACCAAATTATTGTTTGACGTCTATTCTATTTCCATCCTTAAAAAGCCATAAAAAGAATTGGCTGTTCTCTATTTTTAGCCCTTGGGAGGTAGAAGGAGAAAAATGACGATGGCAAAGCTGGGTTGATTACGTAGACAGCGGACGTCACAAGAGTGAAGCCGACCTCTCGCACTCAGCAGCAGCTTTCTTCTTCTTCTTCCTTCACTTGACTCCTCTTCTCAGCCTCACTTCCACGAAAACCTTATTTCTTCTCTTCACAGGCAAAAAGAGTAGAAGGGAAGAGTGCCAGGAATATAGATGCTTTACCCATTTTGCCCAATGATATCCAGTGGGGACAGTATTAGACAAAGCCATGAGATGAATGCATTCATGTAATTATAATAGCTCATTGACGTCAAAAGTAGGTTTTCATAGCCCAAAACTGATTGCACACGTGCGTGTATTGATACAGCAAAAAGAAGGCCTCTCTCTCTTTTGAAAAGGGCTTTAAAAGTACAGGTGGTATCGAGAGATGACGTCAGGGGCAAAAGAAGGCCTCTGTTCTCTGTAAATATCTGTATTTCGTTCTGACCCCCTCTCGCTTGCTCTCTAAAATGTGGAGAGAGGCTTCGGGGGAAACAGAAGTAAATGTAAAACTATTGCTTTTTTCCGAGGAACGAGGAAAATATATTTATTCAGTAACTGCGGCCAAATGAGTTTTCATCCTTGGAACCCCGGCCGCTGCTTCTATCATCAGAAAAAGATATTATACTCTGTGCAAGCATCATTATAATAATTTAACGGTATCAAATGGTTCTATTGAAGATATCAATTACTCGGGTCTCTTTCGTTTATTTAATACATGGTTGTTGTGGCATTGGTAAGGGAATAACGATCCAACAAAGGCAGCCCTTCACCATCTTGAAAGTGCCGTGGAAACCGTCCTTGTTTGGTACAGCGGGAGAGTCAGCGCTTGCAACAACTTCGATCTTATGCGTCCTTGTAAGAGGCAAAAACAGTGAGGCTAGCAAGGCAAGGCTGCTTTCTCACTCTAGAGAGAGACATACAAGAAGAAACAGCTTGTTTGAAAGCACAAAAACACAGCAGCTGCCTTTACAGTGTGTGTGTGCCACATGGCCTTAGAGGGGATTGCCGCAGCTTGTGATCCTTTGACAATCAGCTGATCGAGATTCAGCTGTTGTTGTTGTCGACTGGCCTCGGCGGCGGCAGCTGTTGCTTAAGCAGGGAAGGCTGCAAAGAGAGCGCTCGCTGCTTCAGACAAGAAAGCTCATGGAGGCTGAGCCAAGAAAAACAGCGGCAGCAGTCTCGGTAGAGAAGAGTTAAATCGAGCGGGGACAGCACGCATTCAAAATGATCGTTTGGATCATAGGTCTTCTTTTTGACAAGGTCACAGGGAAAATGCATTTGCAGTAAGAGGGGACATATGTTACGAGTTTCGAACCACCTGCAGTGTCAGCATCGTAGCATGAGTACAAAGCACTGATGAGGGGGTTACGTAATAGCTGCATCTTTTGAAAAAAGGAAGCCATGTTGCAAATATTGAATATTTGCAACTGCAGGCCTTCGATTATATAAATGCTTCTTCTTTCAGTCAAAGGCTCCAAATATGCTTACGTAATATGACTAGGCCTTTCAACTATCCACGTATATTACGTATCAGCTTTCCTCATTTCAAATCGTACTCGTCTACAAGACACTTAGTCTACAGCAGAAGAAGCATTAGTGTACACACATAATAGCTAACAATTGAAGGCATTCATTATTGACATGCTCCCAAACTCAAGGTCAGCAAAGTCTTTTGTCATGAAGAAGAAGAAAGCGATTGTCGTATTTAAAAAGCAAGTCTGAATGAACAACACTTAGACAAAAAGTGTGAAAAAGCGGGAACAATGGGCCATTCTCGTCGCTTTTTACGAGTGTTGTTGTCCTCGATATAAGCCTTTAAACGACTTTCGCTTCTTCTTCTTTGTTACAAAAGATATGAAAAGGAGGCCGCAGCTCCAGTTGACCTCTAATGCCAATGAACCCCTTACACACTTTTTGCTGGCACACGATGGCCTCAAAAAAGGTTAAAGACACGGAAACGCCTAAACTACTTTCAAACAAAGCTGACATACTTTTTACATGAAAGCACCACGGCGCAAAAAACGCCTCTCTGTCTCATCTCTTCCCTTGGCCTCGGGATCTCAAAATGGGAATAAGGCGGCGGCGGCGGAGGTTCATATTAGTTTTTTGTCGACGAAGTCGATGTCTGAGGCCAATGACTCGCATCGAGGCCACAGCGGAGGGAACCGAAAGTTATACACAGTAGTCTGGAGCGAGCGCCTCTGCGCGCTGCCTAGTTTTACTAGGTCAAGGGAAGTGGGGCGCTGTTTGTTGCAGCCACATGCGCGCACCGACCCGAACGGAGCTGTGGATACAATTCAGGAAAGCTTGTCAGTCTTTAAAGAAAGCAAATGAAGTCTTTTTATTCCAGCCGTCGGGCCGCAAAGTAATGTAAAGACTGGTGGTGGGCGTGTACAGCAGGACAGACGGGGAGTCTACAAACGGACAATGTAGTTAATGAGCGGTTGAAAAAGTAGATTGACATGTGATATTAATACTCGTGTGAGTGACTCTCTTGTCTCTCTTTGCGGTTTGTCTTTATTGATAAAATAAATCTCGTTTGCCACTTGCTTCCCCTCCTCGTTCCGTTGCTCTCCTTCGTTGCTCCTCGCGCTTTTTGTGGCCTACATTACACAGAAAGCGAAAGTTCAAGTCCGGACACTGCTCCAAATAGGAAGGTGGCAAAAAAACGACATAAGCTTGGATACGGAACAGAATCTCACATTGATTGGCGGCGGCAGCTCATTTTTCTTGAATTAACACGACATTTGATTTTCGGGGAATTTATAATTCTTTGTTCTCTCTGCTGTCGCTGCAAATGCTTCTGGGAAGTGGAGGAAGAAGAAAATTAGGTCGCGCAAAGAAGGAAAATGGCGATATCATCTCTTAATTCTTTTTCTTCTACATCATGTTCATTTGTTGACTGAGCTGTGGCGCCTTTTTAGAGCTACAAGCATGCAGAGACAGGTTTCTAAAACTGTACTAACTTCCTTACCCTACAGTTGAGTAAGCATGTAACATAATTAAGACTTTTTAGAAACCCTTCCCCGAGATGCCTATCAAAGCCACATATTCATGCTGTGAAAACACGTACTCTGGCTTTTTTGGTGACAAAAGAATGTGTTTTAAGCCACAACGGTGTAAATAGAGCAAAATTGGGGCAGTTGGAGTTATTTTAAGGTTTCTTTTGCATTGTTTATTGTGTTTATTCATGATGGTAATTAAAGCGACTCTGACAGCTGTGCAACGCCACACGAATACTCTTAACAACGTCATAATATTATAGTATTTGACGCAATAGATTTAGTAAGAATGTTGCTTGTAACAATGTTCAAATATAAATTAGGAACAATTGGCAAAAGGTCATTCGCGTTTAAAAAGAGGGACGATTCAAAGTTCAAAAGTGAAAACAATTTACTTTGAATGCATAAACAACTCCCCTTTGCAGAGCTGAATACATTAACATTTTATCTTGAGCGAATCAAGGCCTCCATTTCGTCTGGGGCCCATTTTCATTCGAAACCTCCTTGAAAGTGATATTTCAAATTATGTAAAGTGAACCTTCGACCGAATTGCACGTTGGATTCCGTTTCCACGTGCTTGAATATTGCACGAAATGCGTGTATGACTCTATGTTACATAGTCTAATATTGGACAGAGAAGACTTATAAACGAAAGAGTTAGTTCTAATAATAATGTGGATGTCTATTTATAGCTTAAGTAGCGGTGACATTTTCTATAAATACTTGAACAAAAATAGCCATATCTGAGCGAAACACGATCCTTTACAAGCCACTGCAGTCTACAATATTGCCCTTTCTTCAAAACTCGTATCTTTCCTCAGCTCTGTGAGAAGAATTGTTCTGGGAATCTTTCTTCGCGGAAACCAATGAAGATTTTGTCGAAAACTTTCGTCCTCATTTCCACATTTTACTTTCCAATGAAACAGCGAGTGCGGATAGCTGCTTGGGCCTGTTTCTCTCTCTCCCTTCCAAGGATATACACTCAGCTCCTACTTGAGAGCAGGGCCCATACATACGTACGTACAGGGCAAGCCGGTTGAAACTTTCACCAAGGCCTCAGCAGGACACATGCGCTCGAGCAATCTGCCGAGGTATGACGACAATACAAGAAATGTTGCGAAAATCGGAGCTTGGTAATATGCTTTATTGTATGATCTTGATATGATATCATGGTGGCAATCGCGTAAACTAGGTCAACTTATAAATATGAAGGAATATCCGATACTTCCTCATTCCAATGCCATATTTTTTCATGAAAAATTGTGAGGAATTGCAAACGCGTTCTTAAAAAATGCAACCTTAATCTGACCTCGATTCTCTTCCAGACGATCCAAAAGGGGATTAAAATGGCCCGGTTGCTAAAATATATGCCTTAAATGTCATATTTTAGAAACCCAAGCTATATAAAGGCGTTGTCTGTGCTGCCATTCTAGCCATCTTGGCTTTGACTCAGCAATGGACACCATGCTCAATGAAGGTCTCCTTGCCAAAAACGATTCCAGAATATGTGAGCTATATCAAGCATGAGTTTAATGGAGTTCAAAGCTCTTGAGCAATATTAAACCGCATTATTATTACTATATTTATCTCAAATTAGCAAGTCATGCTGAGCCTTAACGGGCGGCTACCACATTTTTAGATCCATAAATTGACGATTGACAGCTTGTATTTATTCCCATCTGAAGTGAAAATATTATTACGGGACTCATCATCATATCTTTGCTGGATATAGAAACCGCTATAAGAGCTTTTCCCTAGTTTTCCTCTTCGTTTTTTTCTACCTGGATACCTCTTCTTGCACAACAGATTTTTGGAGGGCATATGTGCCACTTTGAGAGGAATGCTGCTGCCTTCACTTACACTTTTTTATACCTTGCTGTATCAAACAAGACAGCTGCTAATCACATTACAAACCTCTTCATATTCGGACAATCACCTTTGTTACATTTTCCCCCACATTTCTTTGTGTGTGTAGCGAAAAGAGACATTAAACATTGGCCCTGTTTCAAATAAACGAGGTTGTAGCAGAAAAAAGTGTATTTCAGGTGGGGGATGAGATTGAGGAATGCGACTGTTTTCAAATGTCTTTTTAAAACAGAAACGATGTCAGGTGGAAAGTGTCAAATTATTCAGCTTGCTGAAATGAATCGCGATTCATGTTTATTAGAACACTCAAAGTAGCCGGCGGAAGCAAATTAAATTGCAGACGGCGCGACATAAAAAGTTTATATTTTCATGGCCTCACAAGTTCGCACGAATAGTCGTAATCATAATTGTCATTTAAATGCTCCACGACTCTGGCCGGGGCTGCAAAATAGGTCGGAGAGGAGCTAGACGGCGGAAAAGTGAATTTACACAGGGATGCCATTTTATAGAGCAAAACATGGGGAAAAGCCTAAATGGTGTAAAAAGTAACTGTTGGTTGATGCCAAAACGGCATCCCTGTTTTACATCCTCCTGGCGTGTTGAGCAAGTCCAGACTTGAAATTTGCCGTGTCATCACTGGCAAATAAGAACAATGAGCGCAAAAATAGCCTCTTTTATCCGACTCTCTCAGCAGCATGTGTGTGTATTATTAGCAGAGAGAAGAGAGGATTTTATTAAAATGTGATTAGTTCTGCTTTCCACTTCTCTCAATTTAATTCCACATTTTCAGTCCCAATATATAATTTGTGAGAGAATTAGCAGCAAAAGAGAAACCAAGTGGCTGCAATATTTTTGGTGGAGAAGAAATGAGAAAATGTAAGATCGTCTCAACGGCTTCGGCTATTTTTGAAACAGGTGAAAACTTATTTCCGCTCACAGAATTTTCTTTCCAGACCAAGCTGGCTTTCGTTTCTTTTGATAATATAGTAGAGGAAGAAGAAAAGTAAGGGGCGCGGCCTGTGTGTGCTATGTGGTTTTGTTAAATCCTTATGAATGTAAATATGTAACACTACTAGGCGATGAGTAAATAGAGTCTTAGATACTCTCCTCAGATAATATCAAAACATCCATTTTGCTCCAACGTGTTCGACAATGGTTATTGTGCAGAGAAAAGACGGAATAAAACATAATAACACTCTCTCCGTTCCCTAGCAGGCCACACATATACAAACACCAATTCTTCTTCTTCTTCCCTGCTTGCGTGATAGCCGTATGCTTGCTTGGCCCCCTTCTTCTTTCTCTTAGCCTTGTTCCTACTGACACAGTGAAACAGTTTAGTTGGTTCTTCTTCTTCTTCTTCTTCTTCTTTCCCCAGGCCAGATGACTCCTCTACATTGGCAAAAGGCACATCAAGCAGGCAACCTATTTCTTCTACCTGTTCTGCCTTGGTTACAGCAAAATATGGCTATGTGGCAGCAGCTAGCGGACGTACGTATGAGGAAATCGCTGCTGCTGCTGCATGACTGACACACTGCCAGGCTACCTGGGCCGCTTTGGGAAAGAAAGAGAGAGAGAAAGATTCGCGGCCTAGCTGGTGGGACGGATTCTGGTGAAAGTATTTTCCTCCTCTTCCATCCGCTAGTAGAGCAAGCTTCTCTGAATCTTCTTTCTTTCCCTCTCCAACAGCCGTGAAGGCTTTTTTCTCCACTTCGTATGTTCCGTTTATACTTTTTTTATAACGATCACACCAGTTGGAGAAGGAGAAGAAGAAATTCTGCTGTGGTAATAGCTGAAGAATATGATGATGATGGCTTCTTTTAAGATGTTGGAAATTAGCAGCTCGGTTTTATGTGTAAATGCACTTTTTACGTTAGGAACGTCATCAGTCGCAATGCAAAAGACAATGCCCGTTGTCTTGCGAAATGAACAGACCCTTGACATACGTATGGGACAATAAACCCGTATCATGCATGTGTGTGACAAGTAGTGGTTTTATTTACTACGGAAGAAGAAGAGTCTGATTCAAACTTTCCCTCGTTTTCGCTTCGGCGACTCTGCACGTCCTTGCAATTTTAATCGAGTTCAAAATCTGACTTTTCTACACGATATGGAAAGAGAAGGAAGAGTGGCAGTAGCAGCTACCTGCTTCAGATAGTGTTATTATTATTATTTATTTCTCCGTATATCATTGCAGTTCCCCTCAATTTTGCGCAATCTTTTTCTCCAAAACTGCAGTAAGTGGAGGAAGGAGAGGGGATAAAAAATGAATGAACACATTTCAATTTTTACTGGGTCAAGACTGGAAGGCAATAAAACCTTGCTGCGTGTTCTGCTCAGCGATTTGAAAACGCCCCTCAGCTTGTGTGTGTATACAGAGAGATGGTCGTCGTCCATGGTCAAATAGGAGTCTGCTAATGATGGATCTTTGAGGTCAGTAATAGCAAGTCCTTGGGCCTACATATCATGCCAGATACAAAAGAAGTCTAGTCATGAGGATGTCTTATATCAGCAACAGAGGCTCTGAGTTGATCAAACTCTGTGTAATAATCTTATGCGAAGGCATGCAGTCTGCTATAAGGAGATACAGCCACCGAGCAGTCTGAGCTAGATCTGTGTACAAGGACACCGTAGGCCTTGCAGTGGGATGCGCACTCACTCACTCACAACCCAGCCCGGACTACAGTGCATGCACACGTGGCGAAGAAGAAGAAGAAGCTTCTATTTTAAGTGCGCTCCAGCTCAGCCATTGAAAGATACGTTTAAAGAACCTCCTCGTGGTTGTTACGTGTTTCGTGCATGGTCTGGCGACGCTGCTCAAATGAGGAAGTGGTACGATGTTTGTGTATTGAAGGTTCCCTTTTCCCCCTTTTAGGTTTCTGCTCTAACGCTTCGTACGGTATATTTCCCTTTTTGCAGACCATATAATGAGAGTTGTAGCTAAGCAAACAGCTCCATACTTTTGAATACCACAGGTGTGATGAACTTGTACGGGCAAAAACCGATCATAAGAGGACCAGTTTGGGAGATTATTCATATTGAGGTTTGTTTTTCGTCAAAACTACCCCCCAGATTAAGAGCTGTTCAGCAAACTGGAACGTTAGCTGCTGCAGAGGAGCGCACATATCATTGCCACATTACTATACGTACACATACACAGTAGATGTTGCCGCTCCGAATGCTACATAACTGTTTACCCCCTCCAGAGAGGAGCTTTTTGTAGTAGAATGTGAGTCGCTCTTTCTTTCTCCCGCAGGAGAATGTTTTCAAATGACACTTTTTAGCGGATGCTAAATATAGTTGTGGGAAAAATGAAGAACGGTTTATCTCGGAATTCTTTGCGAAATTCCTCGCGTTATCTCGGCGTATTATGAGGTCTTGAAATTATGAAATCATGAATTTAATGTGAATAAATGAAGCTCCGGCTTTGTAAACAAGTGTCACCACCTTCATTCTGATCGAGTTGACTCTGAGGAGAATATTACATTAAAATTGCAATAACACGTTTTACAAAAGTCCATGGAGGACACCAAATGCACTTTTTGATACACTTTTTTTCAGTCGAAACGGTTCTTTGCCATCATTTTTGCATCATTCTCAGCAGCTGACTTCTAAAGAGTTTTAACAGAGAAGAAGAAGGATCATCATTGAGAAACGTTTTCATTAGAAGGGTGAAGCACAGTGGAATATATAATATGAGTTTATTTATTCTAATGCCAACCCTTTGTACCATACATTACACAGTGCAGTGATATAATAACGATTCAATAATAATGTTGCAACTTTCTTTTCCCTATTATAGGCTTAAATAGATATCACAGTGCATAGCTCCAGCTCATTAGGTCATCAGTATTCCCCATCAGAAAAGAGGGGTGAAATACTCGCAAAATGAAGAAGAATAAGAGGTGCTAGTGCAGCTGAGTCACTTGCCGACAGAGAATGGGGTTAAAAGCACAGGCATATTAACATATCGAGGAGATTATCCTACATCAATGGAGTTGTTGTTACAGAAGTTTCACCTAATTTCCACAACTTCTCTCTCCGTGGATTTACCTCAAATCAAATATGATTAATAAGCCACTGAAGAAGGAGAAGCAAGAAAAGTAGGTTCGAAAAATGTGTGCCTGCCGTTCCATCATAATCCCTTGCAAGTATTATATGAAATGAAAACAAACAAGAAATGATTATTGATGAAAAAGTAGCAGTAGCATCAGTCAGTCAGCTGTTGTGTTCATGTTCGAATTTCGAGTGACTGCCTTCTTTTCTCTAGCTGTGTGCATCTTAACAATCCGCTTTTTAACTGTAAAATGGAGAAAAGAAAGAAGATTTTCTTTCTCTGCTCTTTTTTGCTCAATGAGGCAGCTGTGCGTGTGGCTATATTCCAGATTGTAATATCAACGGATGTTCACCATTTAAATCATTTGAGCATTGTTAACCTGTCTCTCTCTTAAATCACTCTGAAGAGTAAAAGTAGTAGCATGTGGTTTGAATATTGGCAATAAGCTTTCGAAACATGGGAACAGATTTAGAAAAAAAGAACTGAAGACGAATCGTCGCCAACAGGTAGAAGAAGAAGAACTCAGTCAGTGTGGCAAAGGAGGATGAGCTAAGGTAGCAACCAGAGCTGCACCGAGCTAGCAAAGAAGGGAAAGTGAAACATGCTTGTGCAAGCTCAGAAGAAAAATTCGGTTAAAAACTGTTGGTTGGAGAAGCTATAGCACATAACAACAGAGAGAGCACGAAACAGTTTTAATAACGTTTTCTCTGTTGGCTTTTGATCGATCAGCTGCTGCTGTAGGTTTTTATATATTGACACAATTTCAGCCTTTATATACATCTAGTTTAAATAGGTCAGTGTTACAGTATCACAGTGAGTTAATACTAAAGCATAAGGATACTCTTTCTCAGCAGTTAATAGTCTTTTGCTCAGCCACCTTCTAAATGTGTGAGAAGCTCTTGCCTCTCTTCCCTTTTTTTATACATTTCTTCACTTCGCATCTTTGTCTCAAGGATGTTTCTTCGTTTTCTGCCCTTTTATAAAGAATAATTTGAAGGAAATATCTTCCTCTCCCCGAAAAAGACAATTTGCTCATAGGAAGAGACTTTTGAAGGCCTCAAGCGGTTGTACCTAACACCATACTTTCAGATATGAATCCTGCAAGCCAGGAAGGAAGGAAGAATACTTCTGCCACAATTGAAATACTACAACTACAAGTATCTCGTAGTAGTAGTTCTGAAGAATTCCGGCCATTTTTTGCCAAAAACATTCTAATGAATGCAAAGAGGAAGAAAGCCGTTTCTTGTATTTTTTTCGCCACTATCCAAGGCCACACTCAACCTCGCAGAGTGCAAAACAAGCTTCTTACCTTTATTATCCGGCTGTTGCTGCATCTTCCGCTTCTTGTTATTGTTCACCACCTCATTCTTGTCGTAGAGGATCTCGATGCTATCAGACGAGCCGGAACCGCGGCCGTCGTAGAAACCGGACTCATCAGAGTTGTTGTTGCCGGGCTTCCGGGCGGCAGTCTGCTCAGCCTGTTGGGCTGCTGCCTGTGGCTCAGCAGGCCCGTCCTCCTCGATAATGGCGAGCCGGCCCATGCTGCTGTTGCTGCTGTTCTTACGGATGGCGACGTCCACGGTGGTCACCACACTCGCTTCTGGCGAGGTGTCTTTGGCGTGCATGGGTCTAACCCTGCACTCAAGGTCACTAAAAGTCTGTGAAATATAGAGTCTCTGTCTCTGAACTGTGTGTGTCAGCTGATGTGTGGGTGGCCCACTCTCAGGGGTCGGTCTCTCCTCCCGAGGACGGAGGAGCCCCTACTGGCGTCGGGTGCAAGGCCTGGACAAACAAGTGGCTGCCGGAGCTCGAAAGTCGATCCATTATGACATAGGTCCGGGTGGGAGGAGCTGCGATTAATAGACACACGGAAACGGAATGTGCCGTGAAGTTGCCACTCTTAAAACGGTTCACTTGATCTTCTCTTTGGAAGAAGTTTTAGAGTCCCTTCTTCTGCTGCAGTAGTTGGTCACACTCTAGTGACTCTGCGAAATTTAGGTCAGGGAAGCCCTTCTTCGCTCTTCTTCTTCTTGCCTTAGCATCCGCTCACAACACATTTACTAACGATGGTCGTCTCAGCAAAAAACTATTTTTCGTTCTTCCTCAAAAAGTTAAATGAACTTTTTGAAGGCCTTTTTTTCTTCTCGCGGCACAGGCAGCGCGCGCACAGATAAAACACAGATACGAGCTGCTGCACTCCCCACCTGCGTGTTTTTGAAGGATATCCCTTTGGAAGGACAGTGTACGAGATATACACTTTTAAAAGTCGCCTTCACTTTTTTACGAAGCTGAGCAGCGTTAGCAGCGGCAGAAGGCGGCGATGGCGGCCTGAGCGAACGCTATTCCCAAGGTCAGCTCAAGTCTGTGTGACGTTCTAAAAAAGTGTGGTGGTTGAGCTCAGGGATCGTGGTGATGGTTGCACTGCTGCCGAAAATATCGCACTCGCTCAGCCTGACGATCGGTATCAGCTGAGACGACGACCGATGAGGAAGCAAGTGTACGAAATAACACTTTGAACCCTTGCTAAAGTTTTGCTCTTTGGAGCTACTGAGTTCTTACGGTGCTTTTTGCTTCTGGAGTTGTGGGGTATTTAGCACTGAATATGTTTATTGTTTGGTTGTATGCTGGATATATTTGTGCCACTTATTATGGAAGCAATGCACAAATCCGTATGATGACCCAGTCTTGATCAAACCACTTGTCTGAACGATAATTTCTGTCAATATTTTAATAATATTGCTTCTCACTCTAATTAATCCAGGTTATAGTTCACTAATATTACAACAAGTAGGAAAGATGTTGATTTCTTCTGTTTTACATACACGCACATTAACTGTGATCGCTCTTTCTTCCACTATGCTGTGCAATGCCTTCCTTCTTACTGAAGAAGAAAGAAAGAGATGGCCTATACTCGAACTTAGTCTTCTTCTTCTTCTTTCCCCTCGTTTTTGGCCTGTATCTGCAGAGCAGAGAAGTATAGTATGAGGGGAGGTGGGGAAGAAAAGGAGGGCGAGTAGGAGGAGCGAGCGCTATGAGGCAAACTGTCAAAGCAGACCAGAAGGAGGAAGAAGAGAAGAGAAGTTACCACTACTTGTTCTTCTTTCCCATACACCGTAATACAAAAAAGTCAATCTTATGCGCGCACCGGGGATAGTATCTGCGCATGTGCCTCAGCAGCAGCAGCAGCTATAGAACAACGTCCATTGCTGCTACGTACGTTTGAAAGGAGGCTGCTGCTGCTACTGCCTCAGCAGTAGGCATTTCCATACATATATCATCATACACCTTCCGAGCTGGGTTTCTTCTGAGGGCATGCAAGGCTTTTTTCTACTACTATCGGGACGGGGCGAGTAGCAGGAACTGGAGCGGACGGGCCTCTTGGTGGAACTGAGTAGTGTGGGGAAATACCGCCTCGTATGTCCATGTATGCGATCTTCTCCTCCTCTTCAGAGTTGAGATGAGCACAAGAACTATAGGAACATTTGAGGGAAATTGATGCAAGACAGGGAAGAAGATGAAATGAGATAGACCTTCAAGACGGCTTTTTGCGATATGGTTGAAAGTTCCGTCTTCACTGGCTTTATTCTATCAGGGTTGGATGGAATCAGAGCTGTAAAATGTTTATTTCAACATTGCACCAGGGGGTGTAAAGGGGAGAAAACTACTTGGTCTGTGGCACAAAAATAGAATCGCACACACACACCCAGCTACTACAAAGAGTCTGTACAAGATGAGAGGGTGAAGAGAAACGAACACAAGGGTTGCAGCCTGGTGGTGGTCTAAAGAGGGTTTTGCCGAAAGGGGGAAGAGGGAGAGAAGAGAGGGGGAGAATTTGGAACGCACTCGTATATATAATATGCTGCAAAAAGAGGGTTATGTATTCTTTGGCAATAGTTTTATGTCCCCAACAAATACACATACTAACACGTGTGGAGGAGACGAAGAAGAAGAAGTATATCATCGATGATTAGGCAAACTTGTTTTCCGAAACTGCGCACCAGGAAAATAAACATTGATCTGTGTGAGAGGAGAAGGAGGGATTTTGAGCTTCGGCGACACAACTATTGCGACTTTGGATGCTCAAGGCTGAAGAACTTTCAGGAGACAACTTTTAATCTGTGTGCCCAGATGTTTTTGAAATTGGATATGTATTGCAAGTAATAAACAACCATTCAAGTTGGAAAATGCAATTGAACATCTGATGCATTCGAAGAAGCCCATATGATATTCCAGTATAATACATTTTCTAAAAAGGAGGACATATTCTCAAGTGCTCTTTCCGTCCCTGTTATACATTTCTCGGTATCATGTGTACAAAAACGAAAACTATCCTGCTACACTTGCCACCTAGCCGAAATCAAATCGCCTTGAAACGACAGCTTAGAAGAGCTCTGCTTTTTTATACTTCTTCTCCCCCAGTCAGTTGTGTTCGCTTTTTTCAGTCAATCTGCGCTTGCGCTCAGTTGTTCTTTTTGAGAGGAGGAGGAGGCGATGGCTGGCAAATGCGCAGCCAAGTTTTGACTCTTCTTTTAGACCACTCTTGAGCTCCTGAAGAGAAGATCGAAGTCGAGACACAAAAACAGAAAGCCTGGCTGTTCAGGAGGGATCCACTCACACACTCTCGCCAGAAGGGAGCATATAATACTCAGGCCAGGCAGGCAGACATAGCCTCGATCAGCTGATTTATGTTTGAGGCTGCAGCGCACAGGGAGCTTTGAAAAAGAGTCGAGGTTATAACAGAGAAAATGTAAAACGTGTCTGCTTTTCGTCGCGTGAAATGTTATATAGATGATGACGATGTACGTATGCACCATGCGTTGAGAATGCACGTTGCAATATTATTGATGTTGGCCCATGTTGGGTAGGATTCGCGAATGTGCAAAACGGGACGGACGGTTAGGATGAGTTGTCTGTTGCTAAGGGGAATTGAAATTGTGCGTAGAGGGCGTAAAAGGTGTTTTTCAAGCATTGTAATGCGTCGAATATGTCAACGCAATTGTGATTATCTTGTCAGAATATCACATTTGTTTTCAGGTTCAAAACAAGTATTGGGACTGTGGTTTTGTTACCTTTATGCATCTGGACGTTTAAATACCTCCATTTTTGGCGTTATCATGCTCTGAAATACATCTTGGAAGCATTTGCACGTTGTGAACTTTAGGAATGGAAAAATACATTCTTTGGAGACATTTTTCTGATGCGCAGTTCTCGAGGTCGCCTCTAAATTCATTTTCTGTTCCGAGTACCACTAAAGGAATGTTTTTCTTTTAAGAAACTTAATTAGCAATTAAAGCATTTCTGTATTAATGTACGTCATTAGGAAATATAATAATAAACTTGCTCTTTGTAGCGTACTCCAAGTGTATGTTGGAAAACAATAATCTTTGTATTTCATTCTGAGATGAGAGGTTACGTGATCGACCTTGAAACATTTCGCAGCTACAAGAATTAAATTGAAAAGAATTTAAAATTACAATGTAATTTCATCTTATGGCTATCATAGTATGTACTTACTAAAGCTACAGCTCATTCATTGTATGTCATATGAATATGCTAAAAAAACGCGCGTCCAAAAAACGCGCATTCCAATTTTAGGATGTCCAAAAAACGCCCTTCCAGAAAACGCTCGCTTTCCAAAAAACGCCCAGACCATAATTCGCGCATTCCAAAATCCGCACATCCAAGAAACGCACTAAGTATTATAAGTAATGTGACCATACGGACAGACTCCTAATATTATATGGCCAACTATATATTTTTGTTGTATTTTCTGCACTGCAGTGCAGTGTATGTATATTAGGTGAAAAATTAAGTACAGTGGATAAGTTTGTTGTGAGCATTGATAATGTGACATTTCAGTAGAGACTCATATGAGTAGGTTTATATCTCACATTTGTAGATGCCCTTTTGTTTCCTGATTATGTGCCCTGGCAGGAGGGACTCATATGTGTACATATGATATGACATCTTAGTGGATACTCCCAGCATGTGCACTAATTATGTGGCTACTGCAATGCAGTTCACCTCATCTACACACAAGGGTCACTAATTGTTTTACATCATTTAAGACATGGACTTATTTTGAAGCATAATTAAAAGGAAGGACTCCAATGTGTAGAAATCATATGTACCTCACAAAAAGTAGTATATACTGAAGTTTTCCATTTATGATGCACATAGCTATAATCATACTGAATTCACAAAAAAAACTCTCGTACTGACTAGTCATCTGATAAAGTGTGACAAATCAGTGCACATAAGAGTCTCTACAGAATTGTCACATTGACAGTGCACATAAGAGTATCTACTTATCTGTCACATTGACTGTGCACAAAGGAGTATCTATTGAAGTGTCACATTGACAGTGCACACAGTAGTCTCTACTGACATGTCAAATTGACAGTGCACATAAGAGTATCTACTGAAGTGTCACATTGACAGTGCACACAGGAGTCTCTACTGAAGTGTCACATTGGCAGTGCACACAGTAGTCTCTACTGAAGTGTCACATTGACAGTGAACATAAAAAGACACTCATCAGATGGGAGTTTGCTAGGGGACACAGGTGGCTCTACGGGGGG
>LR140572.1:5465-16084 GCA_900659605.1 Tisbe holothuriae | reverse complement strand
TTTTACTTTTAAACTGTTTAATGTAGCCAGAAAATCCATCTTAAGAGCCTTAAATAATAGTTTTATAATTTTTTTACAATAGAAGTGTTCCTTAGCACAGCTTGAGCAAAAGCCACCCATTTAGAAAATGAGCTTTTTAAGGCCATGAATGGCATATTCACAATATGGGTTGGATTGCTACACATTTTTGTGTACTATTTATTTTTACTTTAACAGATTCAAAGTAAAGAATTATCAATGTAGTTGTGTATAAAGATGAGTTTGACCCTTATTGCATACTTTGCATTGAGGTTTCTTTCAATTTAACAGGAGGTGGCCTCTGCACATCCCTTTTTTCCTTACTTTGGCTGAGTAAAACTTAGATAAGACCCTAAATGATGGGTTTACAAATAAATTTATAAAACAAAAAAGTTTGAGGGAGAATGTCCCTTAATATCTTATTTTATTATTTTTCTTGAATTGGATGCTGTAAGTACATGCAGTCATTGGTCTTGTTATCCATAGCCAAGTTGGCAATCCTCAGGATGCTGGAACTGGACCTGGGGATCACTTAACATAAAGTCTTATAAAATAATGTAACAAAGAATTTTTGGCTATTTTAAACCTTCTAAGCCTTGCTCATGAATAAGGCAGCTATCACAAAGTGAAAGCTCACAATTATATTGACAGAGCAAAGTGTTGTGAGCATTTTAAATTCTGCTTCCGTGTTGACCTCCCACCCTGTAGTTCCATTGAAGGGAGGGAGGAAGAAGAAGAAAAAGGCTGGAATTCGATGCGGTCAATCTAGCCTTTGGTAGACATGATTACGGGATAGGAGCTAAGCCAGCCAGACAATCTCAGGGGGAAGGAAGAAGGAGCATTGTACTCTTCGACTACTACACTCTACTACCCCAAAAAGTTTTCCATACATGACCAAGAAGTTCTGTAAAAGCGTCCGTAATATCATAACTGCGACACCTTTGTTCACGTATGGACCGGACGCAAACTGCAGCAATATCATGGCTGGTCATTCGTCCGTAGCGGCGGAGAGAGAAGATTCAATGTGGAATATAAAGCAGCTTTCCTTCCATCTTAAAACTGCTTTGTACCTCAAGAAGAAAACAGGGGGGAGAAAAGGGGTCCGAACAGAAGAATCCCTTTTAAAGTCTCCAGACTTGCATAATAATAAATTTCCTTCTCGAGCTCTTCCATGTAAACAAACGGGTTTCGTTTTGTTTTATACGACGGCTACTTTATTGGAGAAGAGGAAAAACTTTTCGGCTTGTTTTTCAGACTTTCGATCGCAACAACAACAACAACAACAATATGTCTTGTGAGAAATCTCCTCATGATCAAACTTTTCTCCTCCTTATTGACTCATCCTTTGAAGCCTTGTAGTATCAAAATCTGGCATCATCATAATCATAAAAGCCACCGTTTTTACCCCCTTTTGGCACGGCTGCCAAGACATATCCTCAATGCGGTTCAATGTCCATCTTTTTAAGACGTTCCCCCTTTTTCTGCGCTCATGTCATTCGTCAAACAGTGAGAGAGAAGAGGGTGAAGAACACAAAAGACTTTTGTCCAAAGGCACAAATTTGCTTTCTGCTTTCTTATTCCCCTTCTCATGTCAGATACCGCATGAGTCAAACTGGCCAACTTTTCTCTTCTTCTCCTTCATCCCCCGACACTTTCATTGGCAGTTTCAGCTCACGTTCTCGCTTTGTTGTGCTGCTGCCTTCGTCTAAGTATAACGGTCTGAGGTATAAAGAAGGAAGGAGAGGCTTCTTCTTCATTCTCCAACTGCTTTAAGGGTGTCAGGAAGCGGGAATTGAGCTTGACAGCATGGGGTGGGAAATAGAAAAAGAAGAAGAAGAAGAAGGGTTAAAGAAGGAAAACAAAGTTTGACCTCTGAAAGTGTCTGCCAGGGTTCAGCCTTAGAGGGATACAAGAGAAAGCAATTTGCATTTCAGAGGCTTTCCTTGCATTATCTGAGACATGTTCATTTGGGTCTGGCGATTAAGGGTGTAACAAAACAATCCATAAACACTTTCATTGAGATAGAAAGGAAGGGAGAAAACCTCTTTTGTGTACGTGTCTTGGCAAGGCAAGGAGAAGAGTCTGGGCTGCAACTCTGTCAATCCGAATCTGCTGAGCTTCTTCCCTGCCCTAAAGGGAGACTGACTGAGCTGCTGAGGCGCCATTTCCAGAAGAAAGGTGAAGAGAATAAGAATTGGGGGTTGCAGCTTTCAGTCTGAAGGGAGGAAGTAGGGTGAGGATGATAATCCGGGGGTAAACACGTTTCTAAGCTCCCAGTCTAAGGGAAAAGGGTCTCACTGCAGCCATTGGGATTCTCATGAATTTCGTTATTATGACATCTCCTCCACCTCTGTGACCAGCCTTTTAAAATATACCTTGCACGAGCAAGAAATCAAAGTAACGGAAGAAGCTTTCTCTTTTTTCAAGAAAATCTACTTTGTCATCCTTCTCCCTCCTTTGACAAAGTGAGTGTTTTCCATCCACTGGGAAATATTTGTGGCAGACACGCAATCTTTGTAGAGATGGCAAACGAAGTTCTTTGTTCTTGCCGCAAACAGATCCGACATAATAATAATTACCCTCCTCTGGAGTGATGATCCATATCAAGCCTCCCCCATATGTACAACGACGTGTTAATCTCTCCCATTCCCAGCAGATGAAGCCCATTGTTGTATCATTTGTGGTTTTGCAGCTAGACTTGTTGTAGCATACGATGCAACAAAAACACTGCTGCTGCGTACGACATCAGCAGAAACTATGATTGACAGAATGGTTATAACAAGTTCTTTCTCCTTTTGTAATACTACTGAATGGAGGAGATATATAATAATAATAAAGCGGCTTTGGTGGCAATCTGCTACTTGCTTGGGGGATAAAGGGTTGCTTCAGCGCCACCCTTGCTGGACACAAAAGCAGCTTCGTCAGCCATTTTCTTCTTCTTCCCCTTTTATCCATCGAAAATGGTCTTCTTCTTCTTTCTTTTCTTTCACGCTCCGATGCACAATGGCTAAGCCAAAAAACACATGCAGCAAAACTCCTCTCAATTGTTAACATGGCGAGATAGCTCAAGTGGAGGAGAAGGAGTGCAAAGCCTTGTCGTCGTCAATGTTGTTAAATGAAAGAAGCCTTTCAAATGGTAGAATACATATGTTGCCAATATGTGCATATTCAAAAGGGACTGCAATCCTTTGAGAGAGAGAGTTAACAACATGCACAGCGATCGTGTTCGCGTGTAAGCCGGAATGTATAAGAGATCTAGAGAGTGACTCTCAAGGCCTCCTTCCTTCTATTCGTCATTCCATTTGGTATTCCGTTCCGTTATGTGTCTTCTTCTTCTTCTACTGAAGAGAGAGAGAGGAAGTAAGTCCTCTCAGCTCTACTCTTATATGATCCATCCGACAGTGTCTTCCTTGAAGGACGAATGTCATATTTGAAAAATAGAACGACTTGTATTCCCAGAATTAAAACGCACTTTCCTTCCACCTGGTTTAAACCTCCAGACTTAAAGGCCTTCATCATCATCAGGCTTCCATTCTCATCAAAAAGTGAAAGCTCGGCTCCTTTTATCCCTCCTACAATTTATTGTCATATCTCTGAAGTAGCAGCCACCTGCTGGAAGAAGAAAAAGGAAAAAGCCATTTTCGTGCTAAAAATTAGCCCTACTTTTAAAAAGAGATCCGCCTTGTGCTGCCCCGAGGTCCTCAGAGCTGTAACCTCCTTTCGACTGAGATATAGAGATCCATCTCTCCCTCCATGTATAAAACATCCTAAGAGCGAAGACGAAAAATGGAAAGGGGCTCTTAAAAACTTTTTGGCAGCGCGGTTCGAAGGCCCCTTTTTCCACTTGAAGAAGCTTCGTCTCCGTCGCATTGACGATTAAGAAGCGTCGACGCCGTCGTCTCTTATCCTCAATGATGACGACGTACCTTACTTTTTGCTCCCTCGGTTGCTAACGACTTAATTGGACTTTGACGTTACAACATGCACACAGAAAACGAATTAGAGAGGCATAAAAAAGAGCCATAAGATTCATTATCATTTTTTGCGTTCATGTTTATTTCCTTCTCCTCGTCTGATTATATTATTGTTCTTGTCTCTCAGATTATAGTGCTGTGACGAGGATGGGCTTAATTCTTTCATTGGGCCTTGAAGTACTGAAGTACAATTATATGGCTCCAGTATCAAGACTGCTCCCGCTGCAAAGTGTTCTGGGAAATATATAGTTGGAAGGAGAGCAAGAAAGAGAGAGAGAGAGAGCTACAGCAGTAGATCGACAGAGATCGAGGGCACAAAAACTTTTCTGATGATCCTTTTCCTTCCTTTTTCCCAGTCCCATTTTCCAGAGTCCAGCTGATTTCCTCCAAAAGAGCTATAACTCTATAAGTGGAAAAATATCTAGAAATGTGTCTGCACGAACATTTATTAACCATTTTATAGCATTAACAGCCTTGAAAACATTTAAAACTCATCAGGAACCGTTTTAAATGTTTAAAGAACCATTTCCCAGTGGCACAAAACTCACCTTCTTATACTCATACACCCTAGGGAGATGTGAAAAGGAAAACGTCTCTCAGCCCCTGTCAAGAAAGGCTTAAAAATCTCCTTTAAGGTCATGAGCCCACTTGGAGAGAAGGGGGAAAATACGTTAACAAAAGGAGGAGGGAGGTAGCAGACCATGCTGGCTTTAATTTCAGACATGGCTGCTCCTTTCCATGACTCTAGATGGCCTCTCAATGGATTTTTTACCTCACCGACATACTTTTCTTCTTCAACCCACACGGAAATAAGCAGCAGCGAAATTACCTCCATTTACGACAACAGGAAATCCCCCGAAATCTAGACTTACGTGACAAGATTTCGTAGTGCTCCTGGCGAACTTTTTCCCTCCCCTGTGTTATGGCTTTCATTTCCGAATACACGTTGTTTTTACGATATGCCTTTCATCATAGTATATATGAGTACATTTTATGGCGCATTGCTTTCTAGTTCCTATTCTTCCTACTTGTGTGGGTCACATATGCGACCGGTCATAATCGTAACATGACATTGCTCCTGCCACTGTTGATGCCAAAGCTGAGTAAATCTTGGCGACATGACGGTGTGAGAAGTGTTTTTGCAGCCAGGATATTTTGCGAACCTTTGCTGCACTCAGACAGAGAAGCAGGGAAGTTATGACCTTCGTAAATAACGGGGAAGCTCAGTCGCTGATATTATTAGTTTCGAAAGAAGAAAAAGTGTATAATAGGCAAGCAGATTGTGGTTCCATCTGGTACTGGCTAAAATAGGGCCGCCATTTTGTTTCGTTTCTTCAGTTCTTCTAGGTACAAAATTGATCCTACAGTACAAAGCTTCATTTGACGGCAACCCTCAAACAGTAAATTTGGTACTTTTCCTCCTCTCTCCAAAGGCTTATTTTTATCATTTTGACAGGTCCACTTTTTCACCAGTTTCAATTTGACCTAGATTTGACTTTTACTCCCGGGGGAGTGCTACAAATTGTTTCTCCAGTTTTTGCCTCTCACAAGAAGGCCCTTCTTCCTCCTCTTCTAATTCACCTGCTAAGTGTTTAATGGTCCTTTGACATAAAATAAAACGCTTTTTGTTACAAATGTGTGCTGGTACAAAATATGTTCAAATATTTAACTTGCATCACATACATGCCAAGGACAAAAATAGAAGTACTTCTACTGAGTTACATTATAAGCAAATGTAGGTTATCCCTATTTTTTGTTCCATAAACGTACATAAATTGAACACTTTTTGTCCCCCTCCATTTTAGGGCTCAAAATTGATGTTTTAATTTAACGGTCGTAAAATATATAACACGGGTAAAACCTGAATAGCAAAAAAGTCCAGTACACTTTTGGTGAATTCATGAGTGAAATTGAGAGAGAGGTAGAAACTTTTCCAACTGGAATAGAGACATGTCCTATATATGGGTGGAAACTTTACTTTTGCTCCTCTTCCGTTTCCTGCTTCACATGACAAGGAAAGAGAGAGAGAACAAAAAAGAGAGAAAATGAGACAAAGATTGACAGCAGTGGAATATTTCCTACTTTTTTCTATTAGCCCAGCTCTATTTATGGTCGGGGGGAGAAGAACTTTTGGGAGTAACCCTAGACTCCTACTTGAGAAGAAGAAGAAATGTACAAGTGGGTCAAGGGGGGACTGAGATATGAGAAGGAGCAATTCATATTTTATGTAAGTCTGTATAATGAATCATAGGAAATTTGAATTCTGATTTCAGTCTGATGAAGCGTAAATTGATGTCACTTCAGAAATAAGTTACTCTTCTTCTTCACATTTGCTTATCTTTCTTCAAAGAAACCTTTCTTCCCTCTTTGAAAAGCCAATTTAGTCCCTCGTTGAATAAATAGGCGCTTTCGACTCAAATGGAAAACGTACACACACCCGTTTCACCCACTTTCAATCAGGAATGCCACTTGTCAACCTCTCAACTCTAAAACGGGAAGTTTCACTCGCTGTTATGTCCTTTGTAAAGTAGCAACCCTGCCCCTTTTCCTCCCCTTGCTAACCAACCCTCTGTCTCTCCTTTTGTGAATATATCAGTAAGAAATGAACTTGTAGCTGGAAGAAGAAAGTACTTCTTCCTCCTCATCCATTCAGCATTGCTAAAGGCTGAATAGCTTCATGGCGGGGGGAACAGTCTTGGTGGTGGCAACAGCTGGGACGAAATCAATCATGTTAGAGATTCCACTTATTCCTACTTTACTCACTCCGGGAGAAAGCTGCTTTTACACTCCTCATTTGGAGTCAATTTTCCCCCAACCCTCGATCGACGCTACAACATCTTCGGAATAACGAGGGATTTTATGCGTGACTTGATAATAATATAATACAGTTTAAGGCCTGCTCTCGGCAACGTGTACAATCAATTATTCTGCACAAGGCATAAAAGAGGGCAGAGTCTGGGAATCGTTAATGCTATTATTCAGAAGTGGGTGTAATAAAGTAAAGTTTGGTAAATGTATGCGCATTTTGCTCTCTTAAAAGTGGAAAGCGTCTGCTCGTATACGAAGCCATTAAATGGGATGCTACTGTGCTCCAAATATTCTCATTGCATTTTCTTCTTCATAATAATAATAACAATAATAATAACACAAAAGGTGGAGGATACAAAATGAACAAACACAGACGGCAGAGGGAGGGGAAGGGAGAACAGGAGTCTGGAGGGACTCGAATTCGGGGAAAGTAATGATGCATGTTATCAAAGTAAGGCAATTAAGATTCTCTCTGGGGTATATATCCACATTGACAATATGGGAGCTACGACATCTAAATTTGTAGAATGAATTAAGGCCACCATTGAGATGGAGAGGAGAAGAAAGAGCTAGGTAGGCAAATGTAATAATGAAAGCGAAGGTAGCTAGATTGAATATTGGCCTAATGAACGGAGAAAGAGGCATGTACACACAGAGAGAGGAAGACCTTCTTCTTCTATTCATTGAGATTGTGTGCTAGACCGTTGCTTCCTTGTATACATACTAGACTCCTGCTCTTCCTTCCTCTCCATGTTCAATATATGGCGTGTAGTAGGTAAACAAGAAGGGAGGAGAATCACGGCACACATATTGTTGTATTATTGACTACTCTACCACGAAGAATATGGAGTATGTTCACGAGGCCGCCTCCTCCTCCTCCTCCGCTTCCTTCGCGGTTAGTGCGGCTTCTTGATTGCAAACTTGCGGCCGGTCCTTCCTTTCTCCCATTCTACTGCCCCACTTGATTATTGCTATTATTAATTCCTACTGCTGCATCTGAAAACCACTTGCAAAAGAAAAAAGGGGACCGAACAATCAGGGGCCTTGCAATGAGCTAATACCATGCAAGACTGTAACTCATTATTCCTTTCTCCATTTCAGGACGTACAACAATCGACTGACCTGCGTGGATGAGTGCTTCCAGGCGTTCGAGCGCGTGTCCCCGCACCGCCACGTGGCTCAGGCCTGCGTACACGCCGCCTGCAGCGAGCGCCAGCGCGCTCACAGCGGCAAGTCCGCCATGGAGTGTTTCTCCGAGTGCACGCATCACGTAGCCACCAACGTCCCGGCCGAGGACTGGCCTGCCTGGTCCAACCTGCTCAGCTCCTCCGACTGTGACACCGGAGCCAAGGTCGGCGCCGTGGGCAACAAGATGGGCCCCGTGGTGACACTGCCCCAGCACCAGGACCACCTCCAGTGCACTGACCAGGCCCTGTGGGCTCAGCTGACTGCCAAGAACAGCCTGAGCAAGGATATCCACCTGCTCTGCCTGAACGCCATGTGCGACAATGTGGTGAGCTGCGGCAAGAGCTGTCTGCACCACGTGACTGCCAACGTGCCCGCGGCCGACCTTCCCAAGTGGCGCCAGTGCACGTTCTCCACGTCATGCAGCGAGTACAAGGCCTACGGCATGCGTCAGGAGTGCGCCGACAAGTGTCTGCAGAGCCACAAGCGCGAGGTGCGCCGGCAGGAGGATGAGCGCAGACAGCGCGCTGAGGAGAGGAGGAAGAAGGAGGCCGAGGCGCTGCTGCAGTCCAGCGGGGCCAGCGCCAACGTGGTCGCCGTGGCCGCCGTCACAATGGTCGCCGTCCTTGCTCAGCTCTGGTGAACAATCTCAGTCAAGAATCAACAAGATCTTTTTTGAACAACCGTGTTAAAAGTCTGTCGCAAGAGACAATGCCGATGTTGGAGGAGTACGGGAACCCGGCTGAAAAGGTCTCTTATCAGGAATGGTTCCTCCTTTGCCTCCAACTCATATCGGCGAAATTGTGCTGTGCTTTGTATGAAAATAAGAATAAAAAGTGCAAGATGCTTTCCAGGAGAGAAAGCCATAAAAAGACTGCAAGCAACGTTGTGAGGTTAATCTGATGGTGAAAATAAGCGGTTTATAGCCAAGTACTCAACTATACCTTAAACTATAGTTACGAAAAAAAATTAAACAGCGCAAGAAAATGTCTGTATTTTACACTTATACACACCCTAACCTTGAGGATAGAAAATTCAGAGAACTACAGTACATTCGGCTTCCAAAATAGCAGTAACTTGAGACCCTCTCTTTGATAAAGAAACGAACATGTTCGAAAGACGGACAGAGAATTATCAAAGTGAATTATCTTGTACTACAGTAGCTTCAATTGTGAAACACATTAACTATAATCGCAACGTATTGATAAAAGAACAATAATCTACATCCCTCCTTCTCCCTTTGTAATGAGTACACAAATATGTCCAACTACTGTAAATACAAGCGAAGAGACCTCTTTCCTCATAGAAATGTTTAAAGAAATGATTTAAGTTTGGATTACTAATAAACAAATGTTGCTACATTTGTATTTGGCTGCAGAATCTCAAGTCGATCCCCCAATAAAACTACTCTAAAACATACTACGATATCATGATATTTGGAAAAGAAGCAAAGAAACACACGAATAGTTACTAGATCGTTTAGATATTTAAGAATGACCGCCACTATTTGTGACTTGCCTCCCATTGGTATTTAAACAGCACCCGTATGACACTACTGATCACTAATTTCACCGTTTATGCCGCCGATTGTTGAAACGATTAATTTAATGCGAGTTTGGCAGAGTACGAGCGAATGCGTGAATGCACAAGATGATGTCATTGTATGATTGAAAGAACATGAACACACTGTCAAAACTAAAGATGATGATGAGAATAAACTAGATTCTTTGTGTACTTAAAACAATGACTTTTTGTGTCAGTTTATCTGCGCGACGTATTTGGAAACTCAATGTCAAATTTGGTGCACAATATGATTCGCAAACCGGTTCTGATCTGGGTAACAATAGACCAGATTATCTTATTCGGATTATTTGTATTCCATTGATGCATGCGATCATTTCAGCTTGAATGCAAGCATTATGGTCAAATGCATTGACAGCCATCAACTGTAGAAATGAAACGTACTTCTTACTTTTATAGTTTTTATTCATAATAGCATATGTTTTACAAGGTATTACGTGAGTATTTTCCCCTTCCCGTTCTCCAAAGGCTGTAATCCATATAAAAGGTTGCGTGAAACCCATCCCATACATAGCGACTGCTTTCTAATTCTGTCTACAACCCCGGGGGTTTCAAATAAGCAAACTGGGCCCTTCTTGACTGTGTCAAGCGGCAGTTCCTCATCTTCTCCTCCTGGCACTTTGCGTCCCATGCTCGAATGATATTTGCCTCTTCCACTGCATTCACCTCCAGGTCGAAGCCATGTTTCACCATCCAGTCGTACAACCCCGGGCAATCCTCCAATGAACGGCGGTTGCTCTGCGATGATGCCAATACACCCTTGATTTCTTCATCCTTCATTGTGAACACCCTTCTTGTGGACCTGGGATTGCCATTTTCATCGCTGCAAGGTCGTTTGATTCCTACAATGACTGCGTTCTCCTTCTCCTCCTGCTCAATATCGTCCAGATGATTGAAAGCGGCTTTCTTGAAGAGTTGCTCCAAGTGCTGGTACTCCTCCATGCGCCGGGCACGCTCCATAATCCTCTCCTCATATGACGCACAATCGGGGTACAAGAGAAGCATGACGTCCTGGGGCATCTCAACATTGCTGCGATCGTAGAACCACCCGGT
>LR140571.1:0-16096 GCA_900659605.1 Tisbe holothuriae | reverse complement strand
TAAGCTACACTAACTTATTATAACGTTCAATGACTCCTTAGTACTAGAGGTGGGGTTCGGAATTCCGGAATTCCGGAATTCCGGTAATTTTGTGGGCCGGTAATTACCGGTAAAAGGCTTCGGAATTCCGGTAATTCGGTTTTTTGGATATTTTACTATATAAAAAGCGAGTTTTCCCGGAAAATCCCATTAAACTGGTTTAAAAAGAGAAAATATAGTTAATATTCTAAAAAAGTTACTTGCTTAATGTTTTATGTACATTGTGTTCCCTGGATAAGCATGTTTAGTCAGGCCAGAGGTTCCTTAAGCTTTTTTTTTTTCATTTTTTCAATTTTGAGCCATTTTACTTAGTGAAAAATTACTGGTAATTACCGGTAATTACCGGTAAAAGCTCCAGAATTACCGGTAATTTATATTGCGATTTCGGAATTCCGAACCCCACCTCTGGTCATTAGAAACCTTTGGGCCTGTTTTGAAAAATAAATCAACCATACAATTATACACATGTAATCATTTATATTTGCCTCCAGTTTAATACAATCTATAATATGATTTAGTATGTTGCGATTTAGATAGCATTAGAAGTAGCCTACTTTTTATTTCTAACTTTTAAATAATAAAAATCAAAGTTGGTAGTTGTGACTTCCCCTGCCAGTTAATTTGCTTTATTTCCAATTGACCATTATAATGACAAAAATACGACCAGCGTATATTTTAGCTGTCTAAAATACATATTTCCCGAATGTGTGAGCGCTTTAACTTGTACCAACATGTAGCTGAGAGCCATGGTATTGAGGTGTAATATCATGACCGCAGGGAGGACGTTTTTGTACTAACTATCTTTCTGAATAAAGCTATGGCACTCTAGTTTGGTGTATGGTTAGATTGATAATTAAGCTCAATATTTCATTTTAAACATGTACTGTATATGTTCTTCCAGGGCATTAAACATTACTTTATTTTCGCCAAACATTACTATTACTATTACTTTTTGAAAGAAGTAATGCATTACTTTATCATTACTTCTGGAAAAAAGTAATGACATTACTATTACTATTACTTTTTATAATACTTTTTTGAAGGCAAACTACAACTCTGTAGATGTGGCCTCAAAATGGCTCCTTTTAAATGGTTCTCTTTAGAGGCAAAAATTTGGCCTAACATTATGTAGGTGACTGTTAGTTGGCCAAGAATTTTTTTAAAATGTCATTGACCACTTTTATGGCAAAGTTGCTGGAAATTTACTAAATGGCATAAAAAGTAATGCACATTACAAGTAGTAGTAATACTTTGAAAATTTTAGGGCAAGTATTACTATTACTATTACTTTTTTCAAAAAGTAATGACATTACAGCATTTTCCAGAAAAAGTAATGTATTACAAGTAATACATTACAAGTAATGTATTACTTTAAAGCCCTGTGTTCTTCTAAATTTAATAACAAGCCAGTGATACCGGCTTTGCTCGAAAAATCTTGTAGCGGCAACAACCTGTACATTTGATTAATACGATTTTAATGGTTGCGGGCGAGGTCGGCTGTTTGAAATCAGACCCAGTATCCAATTCCTCTACAATTATGTGATTATTGAGCCAAACATCTCAATAATGAATGGGTTTAAAAAGTCGCATTGCACTTCCATGTACTGCGACATTTTTACGTCTTTGAATTTAAACATTGACTAAACATCGACAATAATATACAATAGGCCTATACAGTTCGTAAATGAATAATAAAAGGATTTAACGGAGCAAATTAAATTTCTCATAAACTTACCCACAACAGACATTAGCAAAACAATTACTGAACATAATTGCAAAAAGAGTTACCACGAATATGCCACTTATTTATTATGCATGCATATTTGAATGGCTTTAGGAGTTTTCTCTCGCCGAAAATATGGTTGCCATTATCTCACGGGCTTTATTTATGATTTTGATGGATTTTTGTTTTAAGGCAATAAAGCCGGCAATAATTGCCGTTCCTGATAGTCTCTACAGAACTAAATTTACTTTATTATTAATTTTAGCATACTTATTAAACACGTTAGCTAACAATGGTAGTAAGAGAGGACTTCAATAAAATTATATTGGTTTAGCTAAAAATGAAAATAATTGCTTCAGATTTTGCCCCGTAGTTGTGGCTTTTGAAAGAAAATAATGGCATATTGTTAAATTGGCAGACATTCTGCCACTGCATTTTTGCAATAATAATAATGTTTCAAAATTAATGTGTTTTTGTGGCTAAAACACCTTCCTGTGTGGACGTAATAAATATTTTAATGGCTTGCATTTCTTATTTGAGAGTCATATATATGAGAAAAGTTGCATAATTGTTTCTGATAAACTTTGGTACACTTTCTTTATTTTTTGACATTTTCACTTTACACTTGTTGTGCTTCTAGAAATAGTGTTAAGCCGTATACATGCCCAAATTGGCTCCAGGAGTAATTTTAATTGATCGTTTCATAATCTGAATTCCTGTTTTAAGCAATAAATGAATGCTTTACTTTTGTGTCACATCGATACTAATATTTTCATTCAATGTGCCATATAAAATAAATATTCAAACATCTTTAAACTCATTTGTTGCCCAGAATTTAGGTATTTAAATTGCCGATTGCCAATTAGATCTAACTGTTGAGTGTTAATAGGAGAAACAAAACACACTTTTCTCTGATGTGACAGTTAGATTGCTATCCCTGGCCGACCGTTCAACAAATTTGGAGTTGTCATAAAAAAGAGCTGTCAGACCCAAGGGTCATTTTTAGACTGGTTTAACATTTTTAAGTGTCTTCTATTGGACCCGGACTCGGCTCGTTAATAACCGACTCGACTCGGTCATTTGCAAACCCGACCCGGAATCGACTCGCTCTGAAAAAGCCGGACCCGAATAATCTTAATAAAATGTTTAAAATTATAAGTTCAGCATGTATAAAATATTCTTCTTAAATATTAATTATTACTGGTTGAACCTAAACACAAATTTATATTATATTTACTTGCACAAATTAGGTTAGTCTTCCGCATTTACATTAATTTGCATTCATCATCAGGTGTTTTTTTTAATTTAGAAAAAAATGTAAAATTATTATCCATTAATACACTGCAAAAAATAATTGCAATAAGAGCCAAGCAATAATTATGTTATTAAATCTTGCACGCGATGTCCTACTGTAAGTGTGCGAGCGCGCGCACTCGTACATTCTAAGCGAAACAAATATTGCACATTGCAATGTGTTAATAAGTCACTTTTGAACCAATCGTCGGCTAAAGAAGACCTTAAAATGCATTTCTTTGGGACGATAATAATTGCATTGTGTGCCTTTTCAATGGATATTCGAGCTGAAAAGTCTTTTATAAATAAAACAGAGACATCTAGTAGAAGGGGAAAGCGTAAGTATATTACAATTGTTTGGTTATTTAATGCTAATGCATAAGTTATATTATATTGCAGTGCTGCCTGTGTTTCAAATTATTAACTTTCCGGTATGTAAATTTAATTAAAGGATTGATCAATATTATGAGTAACTATTAGAAAAATACGGTGACGGTTTGGGCCCATTTCTGTCTTGATTGAAGAGCTAGCAAAACCGACACGCGACATACGTGTATACGAGTGTATTTGTAAATTTCTAGTCATAAGTCGATATCGGTGATCTCGACGCACTTTAAAACGTATTGAAATTGAGATGTTACAAAAACCTAAATATAAATGAATAATGAATACTTACATGCATGTACAGGATTCGTACATGTGTAAGTAAAATAAAGAATATACTGTATCTCTTTTAGAACAATGTTTGCGCCTCCTCAAGTGGTGGACGAAATGGAACTTGTTACACATGTAAGTGAGAAGTGGCCGTAAAAGTTCATTCATTTACATATCTTGTGATATTTTAGCTGAAGAGTGTAGCAACCTAGGTAAGCAGGATACTCTAAAGAAACGATTTATACAGACCAAGCGTAGTCCCAATTAATTCAAGTCAAATGCGTACGGTATAATACTTAGTGACTGTATAACTACAAAATGATGCTTTTACAGGAGGATCTAGTTCCGGTTCTTGCGCCGAAGGATACGGAGTCTGCTGCGTCTGTAAGCTTCAAAATATTTTAATAACGACCGCAATTCTCAAAATTTGTTCGATTTTTTCATAGTCTCCCTCGCGTGTGGCGGGACCAGCAGCCAAAACGCCACATTCCTCGTCCAACGCAGTATCACAAGCATTAACAATGATGGAGCGTGTCAATACAAGATCTGCAAGTGTTCCAGCGATGTGTGCAGGATTAGATTTGATCTCACAGTGAGCGATTTTAATATTTATTCACATAAAAGTGGTCTTAATGCATAAGTTATAAGTGCTAAACATTGCACTAAATGCCACAATTAATTATTACTTCATATATACGTATGTGCATTGTTAAATAATGCTCCTCTTTCAGACTTTTGACATTTCTGGGCCTTCCGTTGGAACAGCTGCTGCAGCAGGCGCCACTAAAGGATGTAAGTTTACAGTTGTTTGATCTGATGTATGCTAAAATTTAAATGTCATACTTTTAGTTACTGCGTTTGGGGACTGCCTGACTGACCAGTTTGCCATTACTGCTCCCGGTGGAGTGGGCAGCCCAACCCTCTGTGGATTCAATACTGGACAACACAGTAAGTACTATATTTAATCACATATCACATATTAATAACCATAACCAATGAACTTGATTGCTAGCCCGTATTCGAACAATTCTCTCGTCAGAGGGCGACACCTTTGAGTGGAGTCCCTAAGTAAATATCCACACACTGGAGTCGCCCTCTGACAAGAGAATTGATCGAAAAGGCCTAGCAAACAAGTTCATTAACCATTCATTATCGTGAATGAAATTGTTGTATATCAAGGGCAATGTTAAAGGGCGACCGATTTTCCATACATGTATTGTATAAGCTTGCGCTTATTATCTATGTTGCTGGTTGATATGAACATATTGGGCATTACAAATATATATTAGTGCCTCCTAAGTACTGGAGTCGGAACCTCAAATTCATTTACTGAGCAACCTCGTATTCATTATTTCGCATTCCTTCCAGTGCCTCCCCCCTCCCATTTTTGCATTTGTTAATCTTTATATATGCCTTAAACGAAACTTTCTATTTTAGTTTATGTCGATGCGAGTGATGAGTGCCATACTGTCGCGTTCAATATTGGAAGTGGGGCTTCCACGTCCAGGAGTTGGGACATCAAGGTTACCCAGTACGAGTGTGGTCATGCCTTTGCAGGTATAACTTATACCGGGTGCGATTTTTTCAATGGCACTTTCAGAGACCAGTTACAAAAATCTAAATAATTCAACACTAGTAAATCCGATTAAAGCCAATTTTTCAGTGGTTATATTTAGGACATTAAGACTCCTTCTCATTCAATTACATTGATATTAGCATCAATATATGCATCTATAAGTGACCTTAAAGTAGACTAATTTTTGCTATTTTAGTCACCACCTTAGTTAGTCTATACATCCAATGCAGGCAGCTTCAGATATTCAGCATTGCTGTCACATCTAAAACATGCATTGTTCTTCATTTGCCACTAGATAAAATAACAAAAAGTTTTGAAATTGAGGATTATGGAGTCTGTTTGTCTCACCCCAAAGCTAAATCCAAGGGTCCCAAATGGGAGAGGGGTTCAATCAGGGCCGCCTGGTGTGCTGGCCTGACATCCTGTTGAATTAAAAACTGCTTCTGGTGCTTCTTTGCAACGTCCTGCATGTATGGAACAATCATATTTAGACTGGAAGTCAGATATTCAAGAGCAATCTGCCTGAAACCCTGAAAACCACCCCTGAATCCAGACTTCTGGACGCAACAACACCACATCCTTTGATCCAAGCTCCCATAAGGGGCAAAATACATAATGAAACTTGATATTTTACATTTTTATAAGTCAGAAGGGAACCTTTTATACACTCAGACAGGGTATTGAATGTGTTTCGGGTTCTAAAGCCTGTCTTCTTGTACAAGACAGTGACATTAGCAATGCTGGTCACAGCCAGCCCGGCGTGGACCTGGTCCACCACCTTCATCCTTGTTGATGGCAGGAGGCACTAGCACTCACTTCACAAAAATCTTTATTTTATAAAAAAGTTTTATTTTTGGTGGTATTAACCTGGGAAACTGCAAAAATCTGCAAACAAGTTTATTCTGGTAAAATATAACAGTGCAAGTAAGAGTGCCATTGAAAAAATCGCACCCGGTAGTTGAACAACACAATGACTGTCTCTTGTTTATCACTATTTTATTTCCAGGTCACTATCTCCAAACTCACCTCTCTCAGCCCTTGCCACCGACGTCAAGCCCTTCACAGCCTCCGAGCAGACCTCCGAGCAGACCTCCGAAGCGCCCTCCGACCTCAACTCTCCTCCGCCCCGCTCTCCGACATTCTCACATGGACAAAAGTCGGTCTCTTCAGTCTGTCCAACGCCATCGAGGATGGGAATAGTGGCAGATTGGCCGGGGAGATGTTGGACGGTTTGAGAGAGGATGGCAGGCTTGACCATGTGCAAGCACTAGTGAATATCGTATTAATGGTGTATGGAGAAGTGGCTTCTAGTATCAAAGAGCAGGAGTCTGTAGGTGCCAGACTGCCAGTGCAGCCAGTAATGAAACAAATTACAATGATTGTATTTCAGTTCCTTGACGAACTTTTGGATCAGCATTTAACCAGTCTAACCTCGGAGGAAAATAATGCATCTGCAAAAGTCTTCGAATCTCTGGACAGATCTGGTCTGATTCCTTCAGAGGTGTTTAAGCGTTTGGCATTGAAAACGCTCAGGAAGTTTGGTAAGAGAGCACTAATTAACTGGATTGGACTAGTCTAATAGACTCCTTTACAGTCTTCAGTCCCAGTATTTCTGCCTCCTCCTCCCTCCTGCAATGCCTGTCTCACCAATTGGACCATCTGTTGCAGCCAGAGTCCTCAGTTTCTCCCTCGGAAGCTCTCTCCTCCGAACTGGGAGAACTTTTGCGTCCGCTCGTGCTTCAAGGTGACCCCGCACTCGGCACGTTCCTCTCCAGACTGGCGCTCATTCCGGAGGAGCCCAATTGGATCCGGGTATCCATGGTGATTAAGACCATGTACAGAGTCATGCTCGAGAGTGATCTTTTAGCGGGAACTAGTGAAGGTAATACAGGCATTATCTGCGTATTGTGAGGCGTCTAAACACCTTTACCGCACTTAGACTTCGGTCTCCGAGAAAGCCTTCTCTCCTCCGAAGAGAGTCCGGACTTGGACTCCTCCGAGGGCTTCCGAACGTTCCAGTTCTACCTCCTTATTGGAAGACACTTTTGCCTCGTCAAAGCTCCGAAGGCAGCCAACTTCCCCAACGTGTATGGTTCATGGATTCAGAATGTACTTCAGGACAGGGTAAGGAAAACAGAACATGTTAAGGTCATGGCATCACGTGTTCGTTTTCTAGGACCGCTCTGTAACCTCCACTCGCCGAGTGCTGTCCTACCTAACCGACTTGGTTCCGTATGAGCCGCTGCTCTGCCTCCGCGCGCACATTGCACTATCGGCTGCCTCTGCTGTGCCACCCTCTGCAGCGGTGCAGTGGGGCGACTACCGAGCAATTGCCCGGGCACGGGTTCAGGAACTGCTAGAAGAGAGAGCCGCAGCCAGAACCGAATTTAAGGAGTGCAAAGTCTCTGACAATATTGAGGTATTATCAACCATATTGTTTACTAATTTCCTGTAGCATATATCTAATTTGTTCATCAGATCTTGGTCGAGACCGAAGCCGAGGTCATCCGGGCTCTGGATGAATTCTCCACGAACCCCAAGACTCCCCAGTTTGTCCATGAGATGTCCCTGTTTCGAAAGGCCCATTTCAACGCTCAGTTCGTGCCAGCGCTCCTTCGAGAGAGGTCAAAGAACGGAGCTGCGGACGGGTTGCTGGCAGTTCTAGCCAGGCAAGGCAGAGTGCCGGCTGCAGCTTTCCAGTAAACCAGGCATCACCGGGATTTTGGCCAAGCTAGTCTGACGATTATAATTTGGAAGCGCTCAAGAATACTCTCGAGGTTTTGTGATTTCCTACCGAATAAATTCCGCATTAAACATCAAAACAAAATCGAGAAAGTAGATCATTCTTGCTACCACATAATGACGGATTAATGCGTATATAAACCACACACTTAAGATACCATCACTATGATGTCGTTTAATCAACTCCGATCCGGCGTGTCTCGTTCCTTGATTCGTTACTACAGCCAGTTAAGCGACCACCAGCAGAAGATGATGGCGAGAGGCTTGCCGAAGAAGAGGAAGTTGGAGGGGGTCAAGCAAGCGGTTCTAGTCTCATCGGCAAAGGTAGTAGTTAAAACTTAAAAGATTACGAAACGCTAAGTCTTCAAGAAAAATATATCATAATATGTTTATTTAAGTTATGTTTAAAACATTTGATTAAAATTTGATAGTTCTTATTTAAAGTTTCTCAATTACGCAGGAAGTTAATTGTTTTAATGAAAAGTTATTTACTTATTCCAATTTAACTGCTTCATTAGGGTGGCGTGGGCAAATCGTCTTGCGCCGTAAACCTCGCCATCAGTCTCTCTCAGCACAACAAGCTCAACGTGGGCATCTTGGACGCGGACGTCTTCGGACCGTCAATACCAACAATGCTCAACCTGGAGGTAAAACTTTATATTTTTCCATGACAGGACATTGCAAATTGCTGTAAAACAATCTTGTTTCAGTCCGAGTCTAAACCCGCCGTTTCCTCCTCCAACAAGATGCTTCCCTTGCAGAACTTTGGTCTTCAGATCATGAGTATGGGCTTTCTTGTGGACCCTGCACAGGTGAAATAGCATTTTTGTGTACCTTGATTCTCTCATGAAAAATATGTCTTTAGGCGATAGTTTGGCGCGGTCCGATGGTCATGGGCGCGGTGGAGAAGCTTTTGTTCGGCACAGACTGGACAGATTTGGACGTCCTTGTGGTTGACATGCCGCCTGGGACGGGGGACATACACCTGTCAATAGCACAGACTCTGCAAATCGCAGGTAATAATGGTAGATGAAAAGGATTTTTCCGGATTACATCAGGGCGGTACTTACCGTATGCGCGTATCCACCGGGGTTAGTATGAGGTTTTAAGTTCTATGGATGATACACAAACCTCTACAAAATTCATTTCAATCGCGCCGGTTAAAAATATCCATGAACATAATGAGGTTTGCAAATGTGTAATGCGCTGATATACTCTTTCATCAGGCGCTGTTATCGTGACCACCCCGCAGAAAGTCGCTCTCGCCGACGCCTCCCGCGGTGTGACGATGTATGACAAGGTGGACATTCCGGTGCTGGGCGTGATCGAGAACATGGCTGGATTCGCATGTCCAAAGTGCGGGGAGGTGACGAGGGTGTTTGGCGGGCTGGAGAGGGGAGAGAAAGGCAAGTAAACAAATACTAACATAAGTGCTATTATTAACATATTGACGATCCCTTCTTAGAGAAAATACATTCTGAAAAATATAAATTTTTGGAAGTACCTATAGCATGACAATCTTACTTATTTGCCCCCATGTGAGTTATATTAACAATTTTCTAGGATCCGTCCTCGGTAGCTCCGTTCCCCTGCTCGGTTCCGTGCCCCTAGACCCAGCCGTGATGCTCGGCGCCGACGAAGGCACTCCGGTGGCTGTCGCGGCTCCAGAATCGATGCCCGCTCTTGAATTCAAGAAAGTGGCGGGAAGAGTTGCGGAGGGTCTAGATTTGACGTAATAGTGCAAATTATTGTTAATTAACTATTAATGCGAAATACATCCTTCCATAATATGCTAAACATCGCTATATATTTTTATTCTTCATGTGATTATAATATTTGCTACTACGTATGACGGTTAAGTACGTTTCATACGTTAGTAGCTCTGATATTCCTCATGCAGTCTGGTACGTATTAGATGTAGGTGCTAATTAGAAGCAGCCAAATATATGCTCCGCGTTGTAGCGATACTCACTTCCAGAAGAATAGATCATAATATATTCATAGAACTACTACTTGAGTCCATTGCCCCTCGCAACGACTTCAACAACAGCTCAGACAAAGAAATCTCGCTTCTTCTTGGAAAGTACTCTGATGCACGAGGAAAAAGCCGGTTTTAAACCATTTTTCGACCCCCTATTGTGCACATGTAGCGTGCAAGTTGGATACGAAAAAGAGATGTACTTAAAACGGGCATTCATTCACGTTGTGCTTGTTTATTTATATAGAATAGGTTACACAAGACACTCAGCTCACCAGTCACCCATTTGTTGCATTATTATATCCAGTTTTTACAACATTATTATTGGGTTTCAAATTTTGCCATCTGTACCTTCAAATTCACATCAACGGTCATAATGTACTTAAATCTTCGCCGCGGCCAATCACGATATCAAACAACAAAGAAATGTATTTGGTTGCATTGCATTGGATGGTTTCTTCAAGATCTAGGGTATTGGAATTTTATTCAATGGGGTTACTGCGTTTGCTTGGACGTTGTGAAAATGATCTAAAAGTAATTCTGACGAAAGTTGGACATCTACACAACCATGTTATGATGTAGTAGGCCCATGGATTATTTTCAAAGATGGAATGTAGATATTAGGGATCACAAAAAGCTTCCCCGCTTTGTTATAAATGGCTGGGCAATAAACGATGTGACACCAGTTACCATTCGGGAGTACAAACAGAAACACAAGCTTCAAACATATCCCACCAAAGATAATGAAAGTATTTCTTACGTTGGCATTATGCCTGGCGAGCACATCAGCATTCACCAAATTTGGTACGTTTTCTCATTTTAATGTGCTTTATAGTTTTATTAGCATGTACAGAATTTAGTCAGATATGTTTTACCCACGGCCTATATAAACACGTTTTACCTTAAATATAGCGTAAAATGCTTTTTAACCTTTTTACCCTCATATATAGAGAGCTGCAAGACCCTGAGCAGCGACAAATGCTTCAAGACGGTCCTGAGCGAGATCAAGGTGGACATCGGCCCCGACGGCACCGACGATGACGTCATCCTCGAGATCTGCTCCGACTACAAGGTGACCGACTGCTGCAAGACGGAGACGCTCTCGTCGCTGCTCTTCGACGACTGGCAGCGGAACAATGTGGAGCGGTGGGGATCGAGGAAGTTCGGCTCGTGCAAGGACAAGGAGTTCCTGGTGAAGAACGCGCTGAAGGTCACCGTGACCAAGGAGGAGGGAAAGAAGAAGGACTCGCTCGTTGTCAACAATATCGAGCTGACCACCAAGCCAAAGGATAAGAAGCTCAAGGAGATTGAGCAGTTTAGATGCGGACCGATGCAGTTTGGGACCAAGAGTAACCCTGATCTTAAGGTTACCGCGGTTTGTGAGCCAAGTAAGTAACTAAAGCAGTATCAATTTAGCAAGTTGATGCATATCTTGTTCTTTAGTTAACAAGTTCCACTCGATCCACGTGGCCCGCTTCGCCATGGGCCCCGCCAAGGACGACGGCACTGACGACAAAGTCTTTGTTAAGATCTGCTCCGACGCCAACGGTCAGTGCTGCGAGAAGCGCCTTCACGGCACCTTCTCCGACGACTGGCACCAAGGCGACATTGAAAAGTGGGACGCCAGCTACTTTGGCAACTGCAGCAAGGCGCTGTTCAAGCTCAAGACGAGGCCGGTGGTGAGCATCTCCAAGCTGGGCAAGGACAGCATCAAGGTGCTCAACTTGACCCTGGATATGAATGTCCAAGATCGCTTCTGGAATAGCAAGCCCAAGAGGCTGAGGACCTTCTGCAATGATATCGTGAGCTTCAACAGTGACTGCAAGACGCAGGCGCTTTGCTCTCATACGTACCTCGCCTGTAGGACTGGTAAGTGCATTAAATCATTGAATATTGCCCACAATTACCTGATGATGTTTCTCCAGAAATGCTGGATGTCGACCCCAAGAGCAAGCGCACCATCGAGAAGGGCGCCGGCAAAGCGACCAGAACGACCAAGAAACCCAAGACGACGACGACGACGACTAAGAAGCCCACGACCACAGTCAAGCCGGGAGACTCCACGACCAAGAAGAGCTTGCTCAAGAACATCTTTGGAAGGAGGAGATAAAGAATATAATTGACGTCCATAAAAACGTTAAACACAAATAAAATTGAAGATAATTAAGACTATTAAGACCATCTTATTGCTTAAACACTAATGCAAGATAATGTTTAATTAGCATGAACCTAATATATCTTTATATAATAGCTCTATGTTAATTAGTTATTCCTGTTGCCCGCCCTTCTGAAGTTTCATGGGGTTTAAAATAAATTCAAACATCCTTGGGTTCAGCCACAGGTTTAGCAGACTCCTCTATTATAACCTTGGCAGACTCAAATCATTGACCCCTGCATATCAATGCTCTAATTCATACTATGGACTGCATTCATGTAGGTATAATCCCTCATCAATATAAGTGTAAAAGGCATGTACTCCAATTCAGACCACAGCCTACTCCACGGAGCATTGCGAAATCGCATTAATTTTGTACTATGACAAATAGACGCCTCTGAATTTATCGATATATTCGTTTGCCTTCCCAAACCTTACTCAATATATCCTAATGATGATTTGCCTTTAAGAACAACTAAATGTCACCTGTCAGTCTCATAATGAATCAAGTTTTAGGAATAATTATCGATAAAGTTGCACATCTTCAATAAAACGGATCTTGGTTCAACTTACAACATGTTTCTTCAAAGATGTCTTTTTCTTACTATTATAAAAATTCAAAGTACCCTTCAGGCAACTTTCATTGATGATTACGAACTTCTGGATGTCCCTGATGTAACTGCATTTGGCGCATCATTGCAGGAAATTGATTTTCAACAGTTGGGAAGGTATAACGCATAATATACAGTAATATATTTTTGATTTTAAGTGTTCAGTGTAATATGCAGATTACTATCAAATACCTTCACCTATATGTATATAATTGTCATAGTTATTTGAAGCTAAAACCCAAAGTATAATTTTCAACGCCTTCTTCGCAACCAAGGCTTTGTATACCAGGTTTGTTCACAGAACGCAGCCAGTGGTTCTGCCTGAGAGCAAATAATCGAAAGAGGGACCGCAAAATAAGCGAAATTGAAAGGCCAGGGGAAGCGGAGGAAAAAGAGGGCGCGTAAAATAAGCGACGGCGGGAAAGGAGAAAAAAAAATTAAATCTGTTTTCTGCGAACAAACCTGTGTTCTCGTATAATCTGGTTCGCAACTGATTTGTTACAGCCTTTCCGGCTGTATCGGATACTGCCAAATCAGCTCTATCTGCCGCAACACTTCCCTTGCATGGATTGCCTCCAATAGGACTTGCTACACGATACATGGTGATGTTCCCGTGGGGACCAAAGTGCTGTGGGACACCAAGATGGTCACAGGGAACAGAGTTGCCTTGAGGACGGGGGAGGGACAGGGGACGCAATGGACAGGGAAGACGATGGTGAGGTTTGGTACTTTAGTGACAATAATCTAAAAGACAGGTGGCAAAATGTTTGATACTGTTCTTTACATATTTTAAAACTGTTGGTACAGACTTCCCTCCTCTACTCCGATCCGGACTGCTTCAACCAAGCCATCGACCCTGCCAACATCTCCTCTACACTCACCTCCGAAATCTCCTCCCTGGTCTTCAAGGACGCCTCCGAGCAACAAGCGCTTCAATTCTTCACCTACTCATCCTCTGACAATATGTTGATAGGGTGCAGCCAGGCCGGGAGAAAGTGTAGCAAGAAGAACTTGATGGATGAGCAGTGGGTTTTAGGATCGGCTGGGGTGAGAATGTCGAATAAGGTGGTGGAAAAAAAGTATCAAATGGTCACTTTTAGTCTCCATTTATCCTCGACGGTTCAGTCATGTTCAGGCTAAACCACGAACAATTATGGTTTGTTGGTGGACGAGTAGTGGCAGGATCAATGGGTAATGTACATGGAACAATTGAACAACACACCATAATAGCATAATGATTTTAAAACTCATTGATCAGGTTATTTTTTTTCACCAGATGGAACCACTCGATCCCAACTCTACAACCCAATGCTGGAGTCCTGGAGCACTCTTGCCCCCACCCCAGCCTACGCCACAATGTTCTGCACGCTCGTACGCATCTCACAGAATGAAATCCTCATGTTTGGCGGACGAGACGGCGTCGATCTGAACCTGGCCTACATTTACAATGAGAATAGTGGGGTATGGAGACGAGTCGATGACATGTTGTACCGTAAGATTGATAAGTTTACTCAGGATATAGCATGTTTCCTTGTTATTAATAAAACAGCTCGTAATTCTGCCTCTGCGGTGCTCTACACATCAAGTTCTGGGTCTGAGGGTGTGATTGCTGGAGGAGGAAGCGACTTCCCCACAACGTTGGATTGGTTCGATCTGGGGACGGAGTTGTGGAGTGTTTATCCTGGAGCCACTTTCGCCAATGGGTATATAGGGAGGATATTTACCGGTAAGTAATTAGAATTTAAACGTTTCACTTTTGTTAAAAAGTATTCAGCTGCTTCACGTAGTCTTAGAAAGTAGATAGCCAGATTGAGTTGTGCAATGCCTGATTTTTTTGCGAATCCGAATTTGGATCCAGCTACGTTCACGGATAAAGGTGCATGCGGAGTCCTACTTAAAACCCGACCTGGATCCCTGAGGCAAACAAAATATTACGGATGGGGTGCCTAATTCGGAGCAATTCTAGCAATTGTCCTATTGCCAAAATGACCCCTAAAATGACCAATTTTCCCCAAATTTGCGGTTTTATCGGAAAATATCAACCTCCTTCCATTAGATCCTAGCCCTGCGTGTCATCTAGCTTACGGGGCACCTAGCCCTGCAGGGCATTCGTTATGGAATATAGTATAATTATGCCTAACCAAACCTAACCTGGCAGTAAGAAATGCAAAATTTGCTCATCTCACCCTAGCCCTGCAGGGCATCTTGCCTACGGGGCACCTAGTCCTGCGGGACATATCTTATAGAATATAGTGTAATTATGCCTAACTAAACATAAACTGACAGTAAAAAATCAAACTTTGCTCATCTCACCCTAGCCCTGCGGGGCATCTAGCCCTGCAGGGCACCTTGCCCTGCGGGAGCTCTTTTTTCTCATGGGGCAGCACAAAGGTCGTATCTAACCCTAGAAATAGTAAACAGTGCATTTCAGCAAGTATTTTAAGATTTATTGGGAATAGGACAATTGCTAGAACCAAGCCCCTAATTCTTGCTTCCAACATTTTTAGTGATCTTTACGCCGAGTGTGATGTTCTTATCTTTATAGTTGACTCCAAGCTCTACTTCCTGAGCTGGTACGGGCCCTCCTACACAAATCGGCGCGATCTCCTAACCCTCAATAACGAAATCACTCCTCAGCAGTGGGAACAACTACTCTCACCTGGAGTGTGTCAATACAACTCGAATATTGCACCTTTTATCTTGGACGGAGTACCGTATTTGGAGAAAGTTAATTAATATGACTTTTGCAAATATTTGGCAATGATTGTTTAAATAACTATATAATATAGATAAGAATCTACTAATACGACTTTTTTAGTTCTTTCGCAATGCCTAACTGTGGGATTTCCGAACTGTGGGATTTATACTATAAAAATTCCCCTACAGTATTGAACAATGCACTCAATTGTCTAATTGTCTATCATATTTATTAGTTTATATAATACTGAATAAAAATGATGACACTTGTCAACACCATGAGCCCCAATGGTGTTTCATATCTGTTTCCGCCATTGCACAAGTCAGATTTGCAAGAGTTGATTGCAATGTGCTCCACATCTGAATACAAATTAAATTACCCCAAATTGGCAATAGATTGAAAGTAGAAAATATTTTCATTTATTTATAAAAAATGTTACTATTTTTACCCTTGTCAGATCCTCTAATATATGTTTGGACAATGTCGGCCCCCACTTTCTCTGGAGCACAGCTACGGCGTACCATCGCCTCTATAAAAGTAATTTATATTAATAGTAGAGCTGTGCGGGTACCCGGATCCGTACCCGATCCGCGGATCCTAGCAGGATCCGTACCCGGATCCGTCAAA
>LR140570.1:0-16103 GCA_900659605.1 Tisbe holothuriae | reverse complement strand
GCTCCATGATTTGAGAAGTAATCCCTATGCGAACTTTAAGAGTGGAGGATATAAATAAATAGTCTTGGATGTAATGAAGTTTTGGATTTCTTTTATTTTCCCAATCAACATGCTGCATGCTGGAGGTGGTGTTTGATAGTGCCATGCCAAGGAAATCTTCCAGTTCCAGAGTTCAGCTTCCACTCTTCAGTATTGTCACAGTAGGCGGGCAAGTAGAACACAGGCTCGTATTAGGATCATGAAGCCCAAGCAACCTTCCCGACAGTTTGCTTTCCGTTATTTAGGGGTTAATTTTTTTTTCCGACCATATTGGCGCTTTTAAGCAGTCATAAGTATGTTTATTAATGAACTCACCTTTGGTTGCAATGTTCACATATACAATTTATTATTAAAAAGGGGATATTAATGTTTTTAATATTAGTTATGTGCCAAGTTTGTAGATATTTAGGTATTTAGCTTACTCGATTCCACTTTCGGCAGGTCTAAATTCTGGTATAGTACCGGAACGAAATGAATTATCCAAAGGATCGGAAGGAAGAACATTGCAAACTGAAAAATTAATGTTGGAATTTGTTTCCTAAATGTTTTCTTAATAAATATTACTAATGATTTGTCACTTTAACTCTTGCCTTTAACCACTTTCTCGCAGATTGCAGCTCCAGGTAAATTTGGCGGATAATCATCCCAACTGCCAATATTCACATATAAAATAATATATCTGAAAGAGTTTTAGCTATGAATTTACTCATGGGAGCTCAATACAATATATTTCGTCAAAGACTAAAGGGATTTTGTTTGTTTTGCTTGGTCAAAACTCAAACGATACAATCCTCGCTATAATAAGGAAAAGTTCCCGCCGAATTTGAATTTGAAAAAAAATCCCTGAAGTCCGCGTCTTCAGTACTGCGAGCTTCACGCCGTGAACCGAACGTGAAAAACTGCGGCGAAAATCTAAATTCGGTGGGTTATATACAATACTCACACTCTATACTCAAATAAGCTTTTTTGCAATGCTTTTATATAAGTTGTAAATGTAACAGTGCAGTGGAAAATGTTGAGGAGAGAGGGAAATAATTTGGTCTTACTGCTGAGCCATATCTCCTCCGTTGGGTTCTCCGAAATTGAACATGCTATAAGTTAATGCCTCTCCAGTGCTGAGAGTAAATGGCTGGCCCAAGTTTGCTCGATACATTCCTGGAAGGAAAATTAGAATGATGGAATTGGTTATTCAAAATTAATGTGATCAGTTAATATCCGACCTGTGTACACAGCATTATTCGTAATCCCTGATTGTCCACTCTGCAGAAAGCCAACGATGAACTCATGCTCTTCTAGAGTATTCAAGTCCACCAGATGGCTATCCAGCGATGCACAATATGTCACTAGAGCAGTGTACTGCTCATTTGTCTCATGGGGTTTGTACATGATGGCTGTAGGGCTGCCAGGGTCCCATATGTACATCCAGCCATTGTCAAAGTTGTAAGATGCGACTACTAAACATATTTTTGATTAATATGAGGATTAATAAACTGTCAAATGCATACATGAACACGGACCAAAATCTTGGGGGGGGACCCCAAAATTTTCCGAAAAACAGGGGGGGTCACCCTTTTTTGGGCCTACATTAGGTATTATGGTATAAAACTTGTCGCAAATTTTACTTTTAATAAAATAAAAACTGTAGCAATGGCTGTGATACATAATTTTTTTTCTTGCTTTATGTGAACGTTGAAAAGGCCACGGAAAAGGCCGCGGAAAAGGCAACTGAAAAGACGCTTGGCCAGCTTGGCGGATCCTAAAATACCGAATATGGAATACCGACTAGTTTTAAAAAACCGACGTCGGTATCGGTATTGAAAAATTACCGACTAAAACCGCGGTATCGGTATATCGCACATGCTTAATACTTATCAATCAAACTCCTGCATTCGCGTTATCGCATTGCAATGTTAGTTTTCGGTACAATTCGCGTACATGGATGGCAGAAAATGTGCAATAGTTTGACTTAAGTACTCATTTTGAGATATAACTTTGTTACGAAGAACGCACTCGATCGTACTCATTAATCAGTATGAAACTTCAGTGCTGTAGCCCGGTTTTTGTTCTCTTCTTTTTCTGCTAATCGTGTTTTGAAATCGAAAATTACTACACAAATGCGATTTGATACAGATTAACCGGGCGATTAGCATGAAAAAGGAGAACAAAAACCGGCTGCAGGTTTTAACACTCAAAAGCGTTTTCCAAAATCTGAGATATATAATTGGTAATGGGGAACTGTAATGTACCGCCTCATAAACCAAGAATTTGTTAGTAATATATGTTACTACCGTGGTTGGCCAGGAATGAAATACTTTGCTTGCTAGATGGAACCACTGAAGTGTAACAAAGACATATAAACGGCTAAAAGAATGAAATCAGTGCTCTTGCCTCCTTCTCTTTTCAGGCACACCATCTAAAGTCGTCAAGCAAATTACCCCATTGTACCGTAAACCCGAGTTCGACGTCTGTACTAAGGGAAACTATTTCTAGATATGTGTTCGGTATCAGCGCTGTATCATAATTTATTCAACGATGTTCAACATATGCAGCTTTGAAAAGGAGCCGTAAGATGGCGCGGCGCCAGCCAAAGAATTGGTGGTCCAATCGTTTGCTACTTAAAATATAACTCAAATTACTCGATTATTTAATATCATTCAGCTCTGCAATGAAGAATTAATATTATGATAATATTAAAATGTGTATAATCTCAACTAGCAACGAGGTTGTAGAAGGACTCTCATACGTGTTTATACAACAGTGTGGAAAATAGCACGTAAATCGCCGTGGTTACATTAATTTACATTGTTTTACCATGAGCATGTTTTTTTGCTCTGTAAAAAGACGCTTTTGTGTGCAGGTGAGGGATATATTTTATTTATTGCAGAGTCATTAGCTAGTCAGGTCGAGTAAATGCATTGGCTCATTTTAACTTTTGTTTTAAGGCTTTAAAAGCCATTAAATAAATACAATCTAACTAGACTAGACAAGACTAATCTTTTGTAACGGTCTTTAAAAATGCTTATATTACTATGGTTTCTTCTTATAGTATTCGGTCATAGTTCTCAGCGTGTATCAAAGTAACCAATCTATTCATCGTTAGGGTCGCAATTTTAAACCTATTGACTATTAGTGTAATACTAATATGTTGTTGTTTCTTAGAAAGTGGCATCGTAAGAATGCCACTTTTATTTCATAAGTACTTTCCGGACCCATTAGGCTTTCAAGAATTATTCTTTTGAAAGATGCAAAGTCACTTACTGAATCGATACACTAGTTAAACTTTATCTTCTCAGTATGCTGACATTGGCAGAGTTTGACAAGTGTATTTCCGGTGCTTGGCACGGGATTTAAATTCTTGAATGGTGCTCTTGATCATACTGCATATGGTCATATAAATGCACCACTTTAATAAGTTAAGCTACGCAAAATATAAAGCATTCTGTATAAGCATATTTTTTGTAACGTTGCATCGCCTTGAGATCGACTTCGCCCATCTTGAACGTTTACTCTTTCTCTGAAGGGTCATGAATTGGAGCTCCCAATCCCCAGCATTGCTCGCCCCACATCATTTGAGTGCCAATGGAATTGCTTAGTTGTGGAAGTATCAAGTAGATGTATTTCACTTAATAGGTTTAGAAACAAACAGAAGCCAAGATTTGACTAGCAACGAAGGACGGGGTAAAGAAATCCGGGTTCCAATCTTCCCTGCGAAAAAGAAAAGTGAGCGTGGAAAGAAGCAAAATGGATTTCACTTTAAATTGTAAAAACCTACTTGCACTTATATGTTAAGAGATTTAATAAACAGCAATATTGATGAGACAGGGACTTTTATAGATATATAATGATGCTACTTATAAATGGCATACAGTTTAGAGAGGAAACCGACCTAAACAAATTCTGCAGTTGGTAAAGACGAATAACATTTAAAATAAGTTTCAAAGTCCCTTCCTGTGTTAACACACTAGTTAAACTTTGTCTTTTCAGTTTGCAGTTAAGTGATAACCCTATTTTTGATTTGTCACGAACAAGTTGTGGTGCCTAATTCTTGAATGATCATATAAACGCACCACTATGTAATACAGCTACGCAAAACACCAATAAAAATAAGGAATACTGTAAGCACAGGTTAATTCACTCAGTGTAAGTGTTTTCCGTGACAATTTTTCTGCAGAATTGGGGAACATAGTTGAGTAGTTGAACTTCTTTACTCGCAGCCGCTATCTTGCCTGAGTCCGATTATTAAAAAAGCCCAAACTAACTCCTTAACGCAGCTGAAGAAGCTGCTTAGCAATCATTTCAGCCAATAAGAAGAATACATGTATCCGGCTAAAGGAATGCCTTAAGTCCTTAAGCACTAAGTATATCATTTTCACTTTTAATAATCGAACTCGGAGCTTTGAGGAACTATGAACTAACCTGAGTTCGATTTTTAAAAAGCTTAAGCAGTTCTTAAGGTGTTCCTCGACACTAAGTATTTGATTTCAGCCAATGAGAAGGGCTAAAACCAAATACATAGCGGAAAGGATCACCTTAGGATCTGCTGTAGCTTTTTAAAAATCGGACTCTGTGCTTAGAGGATGATTGATGTTAATGTAGATTTGAAATAGTCTAAAGCTGGAGTATCTTTATTTTACAAGAAATGACCATTTTCAAAAATTTCAAAGGTACTTCCCGTCTTAAAATACTAGTTAAACTTTGCTGACACTTTCATTCTTTACCTAGTGGTAAACGGTCTCGCTCAAAAAAGAGCGGAATTCTTGAATGGTGCTCTTGATCATACTCAAATATATGGTCATACAAACGCACCACTTAAATAAATAATAAGCTAGGAAAAATAGTAATATTATCAAACAACTGCAATCGTTTTATCGCATTGCAATGTTCGTTTTCGGCACAATTTGCGTACATGAATGTCAGAATATGTACAATAGTTTGACTGAAGACTAGTACTCATTTACGATATAACCTTTTCATGAAGAACGCACTCATTAATCAGTATGAAACTTCAGTGATGTAGTAGCATTGTGACTTGTGCGACTGCACTATTGCATGCAAATGAACTCTCATTTGAAAACAGTCCATGTGAATATTTCTACAGAACAGAAATTATTTCTGTCGTCGCGTATTTGGATTATTAATATTTCGATGTCTAAAAAGCGTGTATGGTGCTTTATATATTGTAACTTATATTGGTAATTTGGTACAACATGTTATTTTATTATTATACATATACGTACATATACATATATTGTATGTACTGTAAAATTAATAATGGGCCTACCAAGAGGTAGAAATATTACTCAACGCCCTTTGCAGAGTCTTTCTTACTTAAGTAAACTTGGGTTTCACTTCGTAAGTTCATGTATTTTTATAAGATATCCTTAATTTGTTCTGAGGAGACGAGACATGTATGATATATTTTGATGTAAGAAATAAGACATCATTTTAAAATATGTTGATCATGCTTCCAATAATAATTTAAATGCACCATTTAAAAAAGAAAAGCTCTATATTAAATTCAGATTTGAACTGATCATATATAGTCTATCTCCTTGGAAGTTGGAACTGATCATACTTAAAACACCTCTAAGCCTAATGAACGACTTAACGACTAATTTAATAACAAAATTAATGCGGAGAGCTTGGGGGCTGGGGCATGTAATCAAGCTGGCGAAGAGTCGGAAGAACATCACTTCAGACATCGCCTAATAATGTGCTGCTTTTAGTTATCTTGACTAATGGTATTATTACAATAGGCTGGAGTATACAGTACAGTATATATTTATATTACAAAAATGAGCGTAGCGAATATTATATATACGGCATTGTTTTACACTTAAGTTTTAAATGTACTTCGAATATCCTTAAAAGCTCGTCTTATGCATCTATAACAAATTGACCCTTTCAGCGTGCAAATGACATTAAGGATTCACAATCGTAATGCTTCACTCAAAGGCACTTACTGTGTTACTACACTAAAAAAAGTCTTGTTAATCTGTAAGCCTTGTCTGTTTACAACTCACTATCCGGTTCAGGTATCTCTGTGGGAGCCTCTGCTTTAAACGGAATATTGAAAGACTTTAAGGGTGCCCTTAATCTTATTTTATTATTATTATTTAAACGCCCCTCTTATACTTTTTATATTTTAATAATTGCACATGCAGTATAGACCACAGTGAAATAAAATTCGTCGGTGCTTTCAGCTAAACCTTTCTGTTTCTTCAATAGAGCTTGCAAGAGCATTTCAAAAGCCTTAGTCCAAAAAGGGTAGTCAGATCAGCAGATTGTCCTTATTTAAGTGTTAACATGTATAATTATGTTTGGTCTGCTACACTCATTCATGGCCAGGTTATAAAACTGAATATACTCTTTTGTGTTAACGAACAAAACGTACAGTATTTAGTGTTATTAATGTACTGTTTAAAGAAGTTATCCGTTGCATTTGACTAACCAGGCCTTTAGACTCGTTACAAATTTTTGTAACTGATTACAATTACAGTTACTTTATGAAAAAGTGTAACTGATTACATTTTCGTTACACCCTGAAAAATTGTAACTGATTACAATTACAATTACATTTTCTATGAAGTAAAGTTAAAAAGTTCTCTAAAAAAACATGTAGGCCTCGTAATGCTTTGCTATAAGAAAACTAAATACTAATGGTATTACTGTCTTTTACTAAACATTAAGTCCAGGATTTTTTTAAAGTTTCAAACCACTACTCTATATAGTAAAAGTATAACAAAATGTAACTGTAACTGCAGCCAACAATCACGTTACAATTACAGTTACAATTACTTTTTCTAAAATTTGTAACAGGAAATTACTTTTTCCTGAAAAATGTAATTATTACATGTAATCCGTTACATGTAATTCGTTACTCTAAAGGCCTGGGACTAACTGTAAACTTATACATCAGACATGGAATATAAACAAGATCCATTCCAATACAAGACTTGATCACTTGTCACTTGAAATTTCTATCACATGGCGAGCACGTTGTCTAAGGCTTTGGTGTTCTGATACCAGCATGCAGCATTAGGTAATGTTCTGTTGATTTCCGAGGAAAATATCCGCATTTACGGGAAAACTAGAAGCCGTTGATTAGTACTGGAAAAGACACGTTTATTTAACATATATTTGTGCATTAGAATTTGGTCCTAAAGTACACTTTAACTATATAAAACATTTTGATGATATTTTTTATGATGATATAAACGCACCTCTTAGTTATTGTCATTGAAAAGAGGCTTTTCAAATTTGGCAGAGAATGCATAGAGGTATTTAGCGGTCTATGAGAGAATGACACTAGATGGCGCATAAGTTACCAACAGTAAAGATAGGCCGTTGTTGGTAAAATATGTAGAAAGGACATAATTAAATGTTACATATTAGTGCTAATAACATTTGCAGTAATCATAACATATTAACATTATCATATTAACTATTAAAATAAATATATACAGCCTACAATTGATGGAATGTGTTTAACAGCTTAAAACAAATGGTTAATGTGAAGAAGGCCCTATGAGTTTAATTAATCTAAAAAGTAAAAACTGTCGTGAATACCCGGCTCTGGCATTTAATAAAAATCGACTGTCTTTATTACATCACGTGAGTAAGCCCTTGAGTATGAAGATTCATATTTCCCCTATCCTCGGGTCTCTTCTTCTTAGTCTATAATTGCGCAATTGCCTTATATTTATGATTTATAAAGTAAAATTATGGACAATATTAATACATAGTCAGGTTCAATATAAATAATGCAGTTATGCAGTCTTTTAAATGACACTATGACGTATACAAGTAAACACAACTAAAGAGATTCATAATCGTGATAAGAACTAAATTTTATACATAACATGAAAACGTTGATAACATGTTACTCTTTTTAAGATTCAAAGTTGCTTACTAAATCAATACACTAGTTAAACCTCGTTTTCTCAGTATGATGACACTCACAGTGAAAATCTCTGGAGTTTGGCACGGGATTTACTGAGGTGATATAATTCTCGAATGGTGCTCTTGATCATACTGATTATGATCATACAATACGGGATGCAATATCTTTGTTTTGGCGGCATTACTTGTTAGATGGCGCTATTGGTCGAGATAGTCCAGCAACTGAGTCTCCAACCAACACTCCTAACTGAGTTGTGAGGAACACTCAGCTGAGCTATTACTAATTGGCTGAAGTTTGTAGACTCAGTTCCAGAACTATCTCCACCACTAGCGCCATCTAATGCCCTAGTAGTGGTCAAAACAATGATATTGCATACCGTATTGCACCACTTTAAAAAGTAAAGCTACACAAAACATAATACCAATCTAGACAAGTATATATGCATGTGTCGATTAGAACAGAATAACCTGGAGTATATTTATGACAGAATATCGACTGTAATACCCTTCGGCTTCTCTCATATTTATGGTACGAGACTCTTCCATTTTTAATTTTAAAAAAATCTTGCCAATTCAACTATCTAAACTCTGTTTGCCATAAATTATGTCGTTATTACATCACGTGAGTAGTCTTTTTAGCCCGACCCTATCGGGTATCTCCTAGTATATTGTCGCCTTCTATTAATTAAGTAAAACCATGGACAATATTAATAGATTCGACGATAGATGTTATTGTAGTGGTGTCGTTCATGTTTCTACAGGTAGTGTAATTTGTGTCATTCGTGACGTATTAATGGTCACTATAGAATTTGAAATATGTTCTTGAATTCTGAACTGTAGTTGTATTAGGTATATTCCCTGAATTTACACTATGTAATGTACTTTACTACTGGTATTTTACCTCTTGCAAGTTTAGTGCCTTGCGTTTTCTACTTGCTTAATAACACATCATTTTAAAATAATCAAAGCCACTTCCCGTTTTAAAATACTAGTTAAACTCTGCTGACACTTCCATTCTACACCTAGTGGTTCGCGGTCTCGCTCTAAAAAGAGCGGAATTCTTGAATGGTGCTCTTGATCATTCTCAATATGATCATAAAAACGCACCACTAATAAAAGTTAAATTAAATTGGGCATAATATCAATAATAATCAATTTCAATACAAACGTTAAACACCGAAAGTCGGTTTTCGGTTTTCGGTTTGTCAATTATGTAGTTAATGTTGTATTACCGCTAGCAAGTGTGTGTGATTAATGCTGTAGCTGCGTTAGAGCCATTCTTATCCACTATATATGAGTAAAATCATACATTATTTATTTATGACATGTGTAAAATTGTGTTGGAAAAATTGCGAAAATGTCGAAATTCCCATTCCCGGAAAACTGACATGACGTCAAAAACCGATTGTTTGCAAACCTTTTTATATGAACCTACTTTCGGTTTTCCATTTTCGTTTTTTGCACTTCTTTAAGCTGGAGTAACCTTATTTTTAATGAATTTACCACTTTATAAAAACTCAGAGCCACTTCCTGTCTTAAAATACTAGTTAAACTCTGCTGACACTTCAATTCTCCACCTAGTGGTTCGCGGTCTTGCTCTAAAAAGAGCGGAATTCTTGAATGGTGCTCTTGATCATACTCAATATGATCATATAAACGCACCACTATAGACCCTGGCAAATTTCTTCTTTCTATGTCTATCTTCATTTTGCGACATTGACCTCTAGCGGCGTTTTTTTATAAGAAGGCATTGGCCGGACATTCCATCTTTTGGCATGAAAACCTAACGAAAAAAACTTTCCTAGGGCTTAAATGAAATGTCAAAGCGACTTTCTTAATAAAAAAAAGTCTCAAATTAAATTACATTTTACATATATTATGTCTTAAACATATGTTTGATTTATACATGTACAAGAAGGTATGAAGGCCTTTACATAATTGAAAGTTTCCGCAATCCTAACGCACTTGTTCATTTTTTGCAAAGTTATCCATTCAGCTTTTTAAAATAAACAACATTTTATTTATATGTAATATTGCTGCGGTCGACCATTTAGCCAGAAATAACCAAAGTTCTGAAAACATGTCCTGTCCTATAAGTCATGTAATCTCTAAAGTTGATGTACCATAGAGTAAAGGAGAGACCGCTCCAATTTAACTTAAAGCTCTTTGTCAATTTTCATATAATAAAATGATTGAAAGTAACATTGAATTGCAAATACCTTTGAATTTTTTATTGCGGTTTATCTTGCTTTTGTCCGGCCACTAAATTTTTGGTCGTCGCTAGAGGTCCAGGTCGCAAAATGTAGACACAAAGAAAAATAAGAAATTTACCAGGGTCTATAATGGATCCTTTAAGAAACTTATAGGCTCGCTAACCACTATGAGCGATGCAAAATCTTGATCTCAAGTTTTGATTCAAAGGAACAAGATTATTACGCTGTCTGAAGCCGGTTTCCGTTCGTATTTTTTACGCTTAGACCGGTGGAATCACACGTAGTGCTGAAAATAATTGAACGGAAACCGGCTTCTGGTTGTCTGTAAGCAGAGAATGTATTCAGCGACACGATCATGGCATGCATGGGCGATTGCCGAGATATATCATCATTACAGCACATACTTAACATACTTTTTGAGAAAATGATCTTAAAACGGAGGAGCTGGTGCAAAACAATGAAATTAAGTTTCCCATTAATGTAACTTTGCAAATTACAATGTATTATAACTTTTAGTTTGGAAGAAGCTTGTCAGTCTGATTTTTTCTTAACGTTATACGCGTACGGTATACGGTTTACGGTAAGACAGGTTAAAAACTCAAAATCGTTTTCCAACAGCTCAGATATTTTTTTAAAAATATTTTTTAGTGATCCCTTATTGTATATTTTTGGGCACTACCTTTCGGTTCATTCACTAGACCGCCGTGATCTCAATTTTTCATCATCATGCCGCTGGGGGGATTTGAACCTGCGACCTTCTGGGCACAGGATCGAGCGACTTGCGACCACGGCTACCACGTCCCCCTTTAGCTGAGATATATAATCCGTTCCAATCGGAGATAATGTTGACTGTAGCATTTTATATGTAAAAAGTTACTAAAAACCCTCATAACACCAAGAATTAGTTGGCAGCAACCCCTTGTCAGAAGTAAAATTCATCAACTGCCCGAATATAGGAGGAAACATTTGCCCAGATCTATTCAGCATCAGCTAGCCAGGCTTGTTTAAACCAAATTCAACCAAAATAGCAAATTAGAAACTTGCTTTTGGCCAGTGTTTTAGTAACAGTGACATAACCCTATTGCCTATTATCGTACGACCATTTGACATGCGATTTCCAATTAACTTTAGCTTGGGCGAAATCACTATTTTATCAAATAACTTTATCATATTTTACTCAGCGGCTTTCAACATAGCTTTGAAAAGAATCCGTAAGATGGCGCCAACCAAAGAAATAGTGTTCCAAACGTTTGCTACATAATAATATGACCCGATGATTTAATGAGGATTAAGCAATACAATGAAGAGTAAATAGTATAAAAATTGTGCCTAATCTCACTTAGTAACAATGTTATGGGCCTTACACAAGGTTCAAATAGCACGTAAATCGCCATGGTTACCTTAATTTGATCACGTACTACGTAAACTGAAAATGTTTCAACATATTTTTAATTGTACAAAGGCATTTAATAGATGCAAGATGTAGCTTGCGTTTATATTCAAAGTGCAAAACCATTCATTCGAATGAGAGATTATGACAATTATAGCCATTAGCGATCCAAACATTGCATTCCATCGATCGCCCCTCTAGGGCAGCATGATTTGTATGAACCTCAGCCAGCGTCATACATGGAACAAGCTTCAAACAGGGCAATCAGACGCCTCATTATTTTGTCACCAAGTGAGTAAATTGATAGAAGTTTGCAGAAAAGTTTAATCTTTCTAGATTTTTTCAGGCATTAACCTTGGAAAGCAGGTCCTAGGAGAAAACTATCTGATGTATCTGATGTATGTATAAACTTTTAAGCCGTCTTACAAGCATATTAAATTTATTGTTTTAAAGCTTTTACATTTGCTTCTTTTGAGGACTACACTTCTGACTTCTGTATAGTATTAAGTAGATTGAGAAACTAGGCCGAATTTGCCGCCAAACATGGTCTGTAGAAACGGTTTCTACAGGCTATGCCGCCAAAGTAGCTACAAATTTACTCGTAAATTAAGAATGATCAGTCCTCTAAGGAAACTTATTAGTTTTTTGCCACTCCGTGTTTGCGGGGAAAGATAGCATTTTACATTCTTAAATGTATTCTTTGAGTTATCTCTATCTAAGGAAAGTTGTACTCAACCCAAGGATCTAAGCAAAAGATCAACTTTCAATACCGCCTAGTTAGAAAATACCGACTGTCGATACGGTATTTGAAAAATACCGACTAATTAAATACCGCAGTATCGGTATATCGCACATGCTTAACATAACCACTACATTCGCGGCCAAATATAGCACTACTCCCGTCCAGCCGATTTTGAACTTTTGATGTTAATAAAAGTATAATGAAGGACACTAACATTTAATTATATGTTCTACAAGTCCTAACAAAAACAATAAGCTTTTCTCTAGAGCCAGGTTATAGGTTATATACTCCTCCTGGCTTTAGAGGGATAGCTTGAGAAATTAATAATTCAAAAATTATCAATTCAAAAAAGATATTCAAAGTCACTTCCTGCGTTTTCATATTAGTTAAACCCTTGCCTAGTGAGTTTAAATCACTCGTGCGCCACCCACACCCAGTGATCTGGGTGAAGTGGAATTCTTGAATGGTGCTTTTGATCATACTCAATATGATCATATAATGCACCACTTAAAAATGTACGTGAACTATGTAATATTAATGTTGGTAACATCACAAGATGTGAAAACAACTGTAATCGCATTGCATTTTGCGTTTTCGGCACCATCACGTGCATGGATGTCAGAAAACATAGTTCATACCATAGAAACTTTTATTATGAAGAAAGAAACCAGTAAGAAACTTCAATTATGTAGCATTATGACTTGTTAGACTACTCTGTACATGTAACTGGTTCTAGTCGTTCTAGTAGTAGTTACTATGTAGTTACATGACTCCGCCACATACAAAATTAATGTAGTGGTTAGTGGTAACTCTCGTGAAAACGATCTATCTCAACCTTGATTTTACATGCATTGGTATATTCTTGAATAAGGCTCTGCTGCTCATACTGTCTTATGATCAATTTAACACGCCACTATAAAAGTACAACTATGCAAAATATTGATAATTAATTATATTGTAAGTAACAAGAATACCGCAGTGAATAACGTAATGCATTGTGATTGTACAGGGTGCGGCGCGCTAATGGAAACCACGTATATTATTATTAGCCATAACTCTATGAGGGGCACTCCTATCAAAAAAGTTGTGTTATTCAAAAAGTTTTGTTTTTCAACATAGTATACTCATGCGACATCATGGCATTCTGACTTTCATTGTACACTGTATATGAATGCCAAGGGTATATGTCAACGTGGTGAAGACTATCTGATGCACGGTGCTCATTTCCTGGATCTTTAAAATGAATAGGTCTACATATGATGTATACTTCATATAGCAAAATTATTTATAAAATAGGAAATTACTAGTATTGTTGTAGCCTTTTTTCTTTTATTATACTACATAATGCTCAGATGAACAGAAAGCCTCACAGATTTGGTCAATGAACTAGTAGTGTATTGTGAAAATGGGCAGGATTTTGAGTTTGTTTCTGGAGTGGTACATAACCTTGTCCTGCTGATCTTGTTAAGTTAGCAATACAGTAAAGTAAGTTGTATAAACAAAAAAGACGCACAATTTAATTATCTTTGATATATCGATATGATATGCGTACAAACATCATACTATGTACCTTACAAGAGTTATGCCATTTTCAAAGTGGTTTCCAATTGCGCGCCGCACCCTGTATTATCGAAAGGAATAATCAGTATATACTGTCGATTAGACTAAAGTTTTTTTTTGCATAAATTGACAATTTTTAAATATTCAAAGTCGCTTCCTGCATTTTCATATTTGTTAAACCCTTGCTCTGCTTACATCACACCATTCGAACCATCCTAGCAGGGTGGGCCCTGGGCCTATTCCCAAAGAGGAATTCTTGACTGGTGCTTTTGATCATACTTGCTATGATCATATAATGCACCACTAAAATGGAACTGTCACAGTGCTAATCTAAATAATCATTTTTTATTCCAAATACGTGCCGCCATAAAGTTCATGTCTACTATTCATTATAATGGGAATGTACATGTTTAGAGCTAACAAGGGTTGCACCAAGCCTTTGCCAATGGAGCAAGTAATCAACTGCCAGAAACGGGAGAACGTTTTCCTCCCACAAGGAACACTGAGCACAGCCCTCAACTTAGCCCCAGCTAGCTAGACCAGACTTTTCAACCAATTTCAACCAAATGGTCGAGCAACTCTCTTCCTTTTTTCTAAAAGTGGTAGATGATTACAAGCTCCGTTGCCGTCACCTTATTGTCTATCTCCTTGGATTGCACCAAATATAGTTGAATGGTAGGCACTCCATAGACGGACCAAGAATGGACAAAATCTGAGTAATGTACAGGAACGCTTGCTAAAACAACTACGACAACTACGAAACAACTCGTATTATAATATTTATATGCAAAGGCAGTTGTGAATTATGTTTATATAATAAACTAAAGTATTGTCAAGGTACGACGATGGAACTCCTACAACGATTGCTAAAGCATATTCTGTACAAGATAGAATGTATTATTTAAAAAATGCAGTCCTTAATCGTCTTAAATGACCTTCATTTCATTCATAGTCTCTTGACAACGCACACATAACACCTCGTATCTCAAATTGCTTTCTTTGGCATCCATTCAAAAGTCGCGGAAAACGCACAAAGCAAAAAACATTATCATGATGTCAAAGCGCTTTGAAAAAAGACTTTCACCGTTCAAATGAGAAAGCTTCTCACGAGTTGTCGAAAGTCGGTCAGAAAACATCACTTTTTGCGCCACTTGTCCTAAATTCAACGGAGAGCTCGCTAATAATATCGCTGAAAATACACAGACACCCAGACAGGCAAAAAATGGCCTCTATTTCAAGTGTGTCTCGACCTACTTATCTTGAAAGGTTAAACGTATCATCAGTTCGTAGGCGCCTTTGACCGGGTGTGCAGCGTTGAGTGTATAAGTGATACACTGTCTCAATGCCGGGTCCGGCGCGCCTACTACCAAGACCTACTGCACGTGTCCCCAGAGCAACCAGCCGCGCCCCTGGCCTCCGCGCCCGCGCCGGCAGCCAGGTCCGCTACGGACGCACCCACGGACGCGTGGGTGGCGTCGTGGGCTTGGGCAACGCCGGTCAGGCCACCAAGTCTGGAGTGAGCACTGCTGCCAGCGGCGGTGGAATCGGTGCAGTTGAGGTCCTCTTCACGTCCCTGTACCTGGCCAACATGGCGGACGTGTTGGAGGCTGCGAGTGGGGCTGCCAAGCTCTTCATGGAGTTCAACCGCGTGTCAATTGATAACTTTAATTTCAAGTTGTTCTACCGGGCGACGACCACGTTGCTTGTGACTGCCAGTGTGTTGACCAGTTGCAAGCAGGTGTTTGGGGATCCAATCAGTTGTGAAATTGTAAGTAATTGTACTAATTGAGTAGTGTGAACACATTGAAAACTGTCTTGCAATACTCATAATTTATTACAGATAGAATGTATTTATTTGCCAACGCTATTTCAACTCATTTAATAATTGGTCACCTTTTAAAACAATTTAAATACTTAAAAATGTTACTAAGTAATAAGTGTGTGTACTTTTGTTGCTACTATACATACATATATACATACATACATATATCATACATACTAAAACATATTGTATCATCTGATAGCACATGGGCTCAGGCATAAAAGACGACGTCCTCAACTCCTATTGCTGGATGTACTCCACCTTTGGCATTCCATCAAAGTATCAAGGATCCTGCTCAAAGAAGCATCCAGATGACACCTCCCTTTACAACTCATATTATCAGGTTTTACTATTACACCCCGCCGAATCTGGTTCAATTTTGACGTTGAACTCAACGTCGCGTGAACCCAACGTGAAAGACTGCGCCGTGAATCT